>QOVE01016264.1:0-16191 GCA_003521275.1 Tricholoma sp. MG99
GCCACGAAAAGAAATGTAACTAAAACGAAATGTAACTCGGAGAGTGTGTTCATATCATCGCAAACCCTCCAAAATCCAAAAAACCCTCATCTAACGACATCTTGCGTACCACCAGCGCTTCTACTATCAGCCTGTTAGGTGCCGCTGCGTCCCCTTGCACGCCATTCTCAACATCCACAGGCGAAGTTGCAGAAAGATATGTCGCCGTAGTGTTACCTCCCGTAAACGTAGCACGGGAGTTGGTCAAACTCGGAGAAGCGAATACATCGTCATCACCTGCATCCTCATCATCCTCATCATCAGGTGGTAAGACAACAAGAGACACCTCCGCCTTCGAATCGACTACATCCTCGGCGTCAAGGTCAAGCAAGACATGTAGAGTTTCCAACCTCTGGACCAGTTTATCCGTTTCCACCAGCGTTGGCTTCACCCCCTCCATGGTAGCTCTATTGGCAGCAACTTGGGGGGATAGTAAAGACTGCGCGCTAGACTCCATGGTACCACGAGAATCCGTATCCCCAGTTGCATACTCCACCAGCGCCTGCCGCTTCTCTGCCCGCTTGCGTTCCCGCATCTGTCGACGATGAGACGCCTTGGTCGTAGCATGATGTTCGTGAAGCTTCCCAGATCTAAGTCCCTGCTTGTGGTGATCGCCGAAACCTCCGACCTTGCCATTGCCGGGCTGAGTCTCTGGAAGATGCTTCAACTTCTTTATCCGTTTGGTCTTGGCCGGACCCACGACATGGTCGGAGGTATGCATGCGAGCTCGCATAGGGCGTGGCTTGAAGACGGACATGATCTCTAGATCAACGGAGAAAGATGGCGCTGAAAAAGGAGAAGGGTCGCAATCTGGTTCGGTATCAGCGTTATCTGCGGGGTCTGGATCTAGATCATTGTCCATAGAAAAGAGAGATCCGGTCCCAGACGAGCCGGAGGAGTGAGTGTGGCTATACCGTCGTCGTGTGTGGCGACTGTCGAGTGCAAGTGTCATGGACATGTCCTCGAAATCGTCCTCGAAATCGAGATCCGTAGAATGCTCGGTCTCGGTCTCGGTAGTTGTACTGGTGTCATTGAGGGCAGTGGACGATTCAGAGGAGTCATCGTCAGCCGTCTTTGTCCTCCGCTTGTTATTCCATCTATCAGTCTGAGCTGCAGCGATCCCAGCCATAGCTGCGGGGACTTCTATTTCCTTAACCACGATAACACTAGCACCAATCTCACCAGCCATCATCTCGAGAGTTTCCAAGCTCTGTTCCAGCTCTGTTCTGGGCAGGCCGACGAGAGCACCAGAATCTGCAACGCCGAGTTCGTAATATGCCTGACCTCCACCTTCAAGCAAACGCCATTTCAACTGTGTAACGAGACGTGCGAAACGAGCTGGAGATGGAGCTAGAAGCTGAAGTTTGTATTCTACGTTGCCCTCGTCAGCTTCTGGAACCAATCTTGGGATTAGTTCAACTGATAATGGGCTAGGTGTTGACTGAGATCGAGATGGTGGAGAAGAAGAAGGTGGAGAGGAGATGAGGGAGTCCCAAGGACTTGGAACTCGAGGGCTTTCTGAGTCGGATTCGCCGAACATAACGAGGTTAACAAAAGGGGTTTACAATATGGATTCAAGTGGTTGGTATTCGAGTTATCATCTTTTGAGATGAGTAGGAGGAACAGACCAGGAATTTGAGAATTTAGACAACGGCCATGGTAGTTCAAGTCAGAAGGTTAATCAAATCGAGTCACAAACGTGCGTCACGCTTTACTGCCGCTCTGGATTCAACTTTTTCACAGGAACCTGGCGGCTGTTGGGCGGCTGACTCTGAGCTGCTACCAACTCGAAGTGTGAAGGCTACTACTAGAGACTTTTAATTATAGGATTAGGCTGCTTATTTATGAGTCTGCGAGACGCAATTTCAAATTTACTTCTGCACGGAGTAGTAAATGTACTAAACTGAAATATTCGTATTACTAGTAGTAGTACAGTTCAAATTTATTCTTTGCCCGTCTGTTCAGCGCTATGATAACATACGATACAGATAATAAAGTCGTGGCTATTATATAACCCCGGAGTGAATGTCAGCGTATGCTACTTAAAATGAAATCAATTAATACTAGTAAATATGAAGAAACACACACAGCTTGATACCCTGCTCGCATTAATATGAATCATTTCACCGCTGTGGGCGTGAAGGCTCCGACAGAATATTATAATTATGCATGAACGACGCCCAACGGTCATCCAGCATCGTGCCCTCGCCGGATGCATCGGATGAAGAGCTCGACGATAAAGCGTATAATGGTTGCGGAACTTCGTGGAACAGGCCATCCCACCCTCCCGATAAATCTGAAAAAGTGGCTTGGACGTTGTCGAGATAATTATCTGGGAGGAACACTGGTTTATTCGATAACGGCTCATTAGGGAGCAGTGGGTGGTGCAGCGCAGAGCTTGAGGCCAGTTGCTGGGGATAGGCTCCAAGCTGTCCACTGGTTCCGAGTTTCAGTGTTCGCTGTGAAGGGCGTGGTGTTGCATCTGGTGAGAAAAAGGGCTTGTCAGGGCTAACCAATCGAGTTTGACCTGCAAATATCGAAAGTTCGTCATCAGATAGCAAGTCCGGCAATGGAGCCTCGTGCGATCCAGCACGATGTGAATCTGCCAGCATGGCTTTGCGGAGCATAGTTTCCAAGATGGGCTGAAAACGTGTGGGTATATATTAGGGTGCAGCGGCATGTGACAGAACATACCATGGCTCGAGCTGGACGGCTGCTGACCCTCGCTGCATCTCTAAACATGGCACAGGCGGAATCGAATAGCTCCAAGGCAGGCGGTTTGAGGTTGAGATGATGACCTCGAATCGCAACCGTTCCGACAATCACCTACCACCCCTGGATCAATGACATCAGCACCATAGATAAAGCCACTTACAGCAGCGGAGAATGCAAAAGACCAGATTCTCCAAACCCGAGCACAAAGAAGAGGTTTCTCGTAATACTGGGTCTTCGTGGAATCCAAAACAACACATGCGCTAGAATATGCCGCAATGACCGAGTGGCTATAAGACGAATGTAGGGGGTTTGCAGGATTTTCCGACATTGCTTGGGCAAAGAACCCCCTATGGAGAAATAGAAGCACTGCCATGGGTCAGCCAGCCCGCCGCGGATGGCGAATGACCGGCTGCAATAAACTCACTCAGTGCCTGGTAATGGGAGCGTACGAATGTTTGCATAGAAACAGCGGTCCTGTCCTCCGAGAGATCATCAGGGTGACTCGGAGGCAGTACAAACCCCCGAATTTTGCGGTCGAGTTCAAGAACGGCCTGATATGATGGCGGCTTGACCGCTAGAATGATTTTAGCTAGGGGGATCATGCACTCCACACTTGCTCTGAATCCCCATATGCCGACTGTTCAAAAATCAGGCTAGAGGGGCCGGAAGACTCGATGATGCTCACAGCCTAAAGGAACTTCCCCTTGCTGGAAAATAAATTCATCCTCTGCAGTCGGAATACGACAGTCTATGTAAGCAGTGAGCAGAGCTGGCGGGCGTCCAGTCACCAAACTCTAAAACAGAGGATGAGAATAAGAAAATGAACGATTACACATGACCTCACCTGCCACAGAACACCAGCCATCAGATTCCAGAAATAAACGCGACGCTCGTACGCCTCCTTTCCTTGAAATCCCCATTG
The DNA here is from genome assembly GCA_003521275.1 of Tricholoma sp. MG99. Taxonomy (NCBI): domain Eukaryota; kingdom Fungi; phylum Basidiomycota; class Agaricomycetes; order Agaricales; family Tricholomataceae; genus Tricholoma; species Tricholoma sp. MG99. The sequence goes on from QOVE01016264.1 coordinate 3,677, forward strand.
TGAAGGGTCTACGTCTGAACATACAAGACAAGTTAAACGGACACGGGAGGGAAAACACCAGAACAACTTACGGAGTCCCGTCTAACGATAAACACACGTCAGCTCAAATATAAATATTCAAAAAAAGGACGTACTCTGGACGCGACTTGACTAGCAAGATCGAGCAAGATGTATGACTGTTCCAGATTGCTCTCCTTCCCACTCATGCCATTGTAAATGCTCATCAGATGTAAAACCTGCAGCGTGAGGAAATTTATGAGATACATGTCCACAGTGTTGTCCGTCAAAAAATACCTTGATCGTCACAAATGACTGCTGACCCAGAACCGGTTGAAGTGTAATGGATGCCAGAGCCAGTCGGTAGTAGTGTTGCGCTTCAAGGTTGTAAGGCGGCATGGAGAGATCAACTAAAGAACCTATGCCAAGGACGATGAGCATCAATGCCAAGTCGTGAGGTCCATACGAAGCTCGTGACTGCTTGTAAACCGCTGGTATCAATTCGTTTACCAACTGCTGCCGAGTTACGATTTGGAACATCCATGACAGATGCTCCATGAATGTATCACAAAGGGTTATAGCTCGTTCGATAGATGGAAGAAATGTCTCGATCATGGGCTGGACGGGACGCAGTCTCATTCCTGGCGGTGTGAAGGGAAAGGCTCGGTAACAGGTATTGATTTCTTCTGGAAAATGAGAGTCATCTAGATCTTGAATCAACGGTCGGCTGACTTCGGAAGAGGACCGTTTGACTATATCCTTCGCTTTCTGGGATACAGTTCGAAGTCGGCGAGGCTATGAGGATGACCAAGCGTCAGGATTGAAGCACACTCACCAATAGCAGACTCTACAAGGGTTACAGATGCAAGTAAGATACGAGACAGTCCAATAGCAAACTCGACATACCTCCGATCCTCCAGACGGGCCAAAAAAGTGAGAGGCTCCTTGTCCGTCAAGATAAAGCATGCCTGAAGCGTCTAAAACAGTGTGTGTTTCTGGCTCTTCCGCTAGAGGCCTTAACACGGAATCTCCCTCCCCTCCGGTTTCCTCATCTTCCACTCCTACGGACACGAGCAGAGGATGGGTGTCGTCCGAATCATGAACAATGGCGATTGCATCCTCCAACGAACGCATCCTGGCTTCCAGTTTCAATATTTTCTGACGGAGGTGATCTGTAGCGGCGAGGACGAAGCTACCCGAGAAGAATTTAGGGAAAAAGCTAGCATAACGGAAGGCATCTCCCACCGACTGCCTTCTCCAGGTGGTATCGTACCTTGAATAAGAAATGATCACTACAGTTATTTGTTGCAACCAACGAAAAACAAACCATTTGGGCATAAAGCTGTACAGCCGCGTTTGACGCAGGTAGAACAAGGTATAAGCCTATCGCAACGTATTTTCAACCGACGGCATTCGGCACAGGCTATCTCCCCCCTGACATGGATGGTCTGACAAGGTTCGTTTGTCCTAAGAAAATAAACTATACCTTATCCGTCGTGTGGCTTTATTGGATGTCCTAGTTTTGACTGTAGAGGTCAAATGTCCTAAGCTAGACATTCCAACTAATTCTCCATGTGGTCGTTCGTTCATATTGATAGCGCCACTAGCGGGGGGGACGGCTCTGGGGCAGATGTAAAGATAAGAAGCCTATGCCCGGAAACGACACAGAGCAACCAGAAGTTCGTCAAATACAAAACAAGAATTTCAAGCACAATAGCCACGGTTCTGAAAGCCAGAACTTGTAAAAGTTGTCCAGTATAAATCAGAATCACAAAGAACTTCCAGAAACGGTCAGCCCACAGGTTTTATGTCCGCATACATGCAATTAGGGCACGAGATTCAAAGAATCAAGCAACCAGAAGCTTCCGAGTCCAGCCTGAGGGAAACCCCAAGGGGTTCCGGTAACCTGGAGGTTGGTGTTGAATTCGAAACCAGAGAAGCATTCGCCAATTGCCGTGCGGGCTAAACATTTTAACCTGTTTACTGCAAATCTTACCCATGACAATCATCTAACATTAGAATCCCTATCCAGTCAACGTTGTTTGGGCGCGCTGATGCATGATGATATCCGTGACTCCAAGCTGTGTATATGTTCTGACTCACCTGCCCTGCATCATGATCTACGTAGGGCGACTTGGAAGTTGACGGTGACTATCTATCTACAACGATCCTATCTGCATAAGAATGACACCACAAAAGGAAGCTGATTATTTTCAGCTTGCCTATACCAATGGTTACTACATATATATAACTTGAAAGAAAATCTCACCACAAGCCACTTTTGGACGAGTTTTTCAAAACAGCGAATGACCGGAAGTCATTATCTCAGGCTCAGGTATAGGCTACAATCCCTGGTGTCAAGTGTAAGTCACTGCCGTCACCTTGGCGAAACTGGTACTCTCTTGCCATTCCAGATATTGCTTTAACGTTAACGTCGCGCGCTTGTATTCTTTCTGACATCAAATTTCAATCTGTCAAGACGAAAGAGTAGGCGTGAGCTGCCGACACCGGCCGGATCAGCATGTTGTATTGGAGTCATAGAAGATGGGTCACTGCAGCGTCAGTGGAACTGTTTTGAGTTTGCTGTTGGTGCGCTGCGGTCCCGTCAAAAAATATCTTATCGAGACAGACGTGGCAATACTTATCAGATAAGTAGAAAATTGATCCGCGGTTGCTAGCCCTTGCAGGGCGGTAAAAAAGGCTAGTAAGGGGTGCCTTGGATAGGATAGGTATTCCGAGTCAAACTATCTGCGACCTTGACCAGCCTTGAACAATAAAAACTCGATTGAACGTTGAAGTTGGAATTTGTCCTTGTTTGTCCTTGGCTTGTAAAGGATATTTCTGACATTCGTCGGTCCTCGGACATGAAGCTCAGGCTCATGAGCTGACGCCGAGTTGACGCTTGCTCCTATTATCATGGCTACATCCCAGAACCCTAAGCCAGACGTCGATGATGACGATCTAGACGATCTCGATGGTACGATCATTCAGATCATCGTCAATGTTAAGAGACATTCATTGTCGTAGACGTCCTTGATCGATTCGCACCTGCGGATGCCCATCCACGTCCTCAATCATCAACGACAACGACGTTTTCTCGACCCCGGACGAACACTCGTGTCGATGCCCTGCCAATCTCCGTCCCTGGATCAGGACAAGGGCTTGGTCTGGATGCCACACCGGAGGTCGACGATGAAAATGCGCTTTCTGAGGCATTCTCGAGGGAGCTACAGAAAGGCATGGAGAGTCTGATGCGAGAACTTGGGAACGAGAACGTCCCGTCGACCGGCGAAAGTGCGGATGGCAACAACGATCCTGAGCGCGAGCTAAGCAGCGAAGAAGCTGAGCGAATGTTCAAGGCTGCCTGGGAGGCTATGCTAGTGGAAGGGATGGACGGAACTAGTAGCCAAACTGCGCAGATGGGAAACACATCGACATCTGCTACTCAACAAGGAGATGGGGCACCACCGAACGTTTTCCAAGACCAGATTCGCCAGGCGATGAATAAGCTTCGAGAGAGCGAGTCGAATCTTCAGGTGCTCTCGTCCACGATTGTCATTTGAAGATCTGCTGAAGGTCATCAGGCTAGCTCCAATCCCGATCCCCTAATGGATGGTTCACCGGAATCTCTCCAAGCGCTATTGGCTTCATTTAAGAACCTTGGACTGGGCGGTGCTGAGGAACCCAATGACGATCCTGAATTAGCAGGTTTATTAGACTCAATGATGCAGGAACTCATGACTAAAGAGGTACTCGAGGAGCCACTGAAAGAGTTGGAACGAGCTGTAAGTGCTTGGATGTGATGATACATATGCGACTCAACTATTTTGAAGTATGTACCCTACCTTGCGAGTCCCCCAGCGCCATTATCGGACGACGACAGAAAACGTATAAACTCGCAGTTGGACTGTGTGCGCAACATCCTGACTGTATTCAGCGATCCGAACTTTAGTGAAGGCAACCCTACCATGAAAGCATCCGTCACGAACGCGATGAATGAAGTATCTGCTACTTCTTTACATGTTATCTTTGCATAGCTAACCCCGGCGTTTGGTCTCCTAGCTACAAGCATTAGGAACAGTCCCTGTAGAAGTCATGGGACCTCTTCCTCCGGGAATGACAGCTGGACCAGATGGGATGCCACAACTGGGTGAAGGGTGCGTCATTGCATAGTGGGTGCAAAGTATTCGAGGCTGGATGATGAGCAAATTACGAAGAGAGGATAAAAGTCATGTCTCCGTACTATGCACATTGGCTGTCTAATTATAAGTGATACCACTCTGAAAATTCTACACAAACAAACGTCCTGCCAGGGGGCTTTCGATAAAGAATTTAGAGCTTCTACTTAAATTGTAATAAAAGCATGACGTATCAACGGGTTATTCTACTACTGGCGCGTAGGTTTAGCATCGGATGACACCCGAGTGGATAGGGGCGATGCATCGTCACAGAGAAGCTTGAGTAGAGCTTGACGAACTCCTGAGTCCTGAGTCCTGACTGAGAAACCATTTGAAAGGTCCTCATACTCACCTTGTTACCACCGAAAATACTATTCTCTACACGCAACCTTGTGCATATAGTAATAGACTTGACTTAAACCACTAATCAGTGACATACGGGGTGAACGCGTTAACGCGTGTGGGGAGAGTCACAGCCTGATCCAACAGACATCACCACGTGACGCCATCCGCTCTTAACACCAAACCACCAGCATGCCTCCAGGACTCTCCTCTGCTGTAAGTTGCCATTGCTTCCCCGAAATACAGTTTCTCATCGATTCACAGATGACTCTCAAGCGAATCCATCGCGAAGTTGCTGACCTCAAGAAAGAGGACCTCGGAGCGATCATCCTTGCGCCTTCGGATGACAATGTCTTTCTATGGAGGGGGAGCATTCCTGGGCCTGAAGGGAGTGTGTACGAAGGTGGCGTGTTTAACTTTGAAGTCGTCCTTCCCCCTGATTACCCGTATGTTAATTTATTTTTCTGACCGTCCTTGGCTGACCTGCGCTCATCGATATTCTTGAGATTCTCTGCGCCCAAGGTATCATTTAAAACACGGCAAGTCACCTCATGACTAGCTATCTCATACTATTCTCATCTGAATTCTAGCATATATCATATGAACGTTTGTCTACGTCTCCATTCCGAACACGACACTGCTGTTGACATCTTGTGTGCTAACAGATATCCGAGCAAGGAAATATTTGCATCGACATCCTCAAGAGCAATTGGTCACCAGCACTGTCTCTATTCAAAGTCATGCTCTCTCTCTCCTCCCTCCTGACAGATCCCAATCCAAGTGCGTGTTCCTGAGAACTTATGCTCTCCCTGTCATCTTAATCACGCGTCATTCGCTCAGAGGATCCACTAGGTACGCATACACTCCTTACTTTCGTATCATCCACTCGCCCACTCGGCCGCAGTCCCCTCAATAGCATCCCAGTACACACGCAACCGCAAGACACATGACTCCACTGCCCGACAATGGACTGAGCTATATGCACGTCCAAAATCGCCTCCGCTGCCACAAGTATCAAAACCGAAAGGCAAGCAGGGCTCACACGCACAACCAAGCACGTCTACGTCCAGTTCCGAACCGATCACGGTCGAAGACTCCGATGATGAACGACATACAGCGACACGGGGTAAGAGAAAAAGAACAACGACAACAGCAGATGTTGAGTCGGTGGATGATGCTGATGACGATGGTGATACGCGGAATGAAGCTAGCGATAGTCGCACTCGCAGCAAAAAACGCGCGGTCGGTACGGGCCGAACACCCCGAAGTTCGCTTGACACTGGAGGAAGTGGGAGTGGTCGGCGTGGTTCGCTGGTACAGCTTGGGGACGTTATTGTCATCGAAGATGACTAGCCTGTAGATGCATATATTTTTGGATTAAATTTCTCTGTGCTGATATCAAACCTACACTGTAATTTCCACACTCCATCTTCCTTTGGATCACACATCGTAACTTTCCAACTTGATAGGCATTATTGTGTAAGTTACTTATGGATAGCAAGAAAGCAGGTGCAACAGGCAAGGATCCTACGACCCAACAAAACGAGAATAAATGCCAATATTGCCTCACACGAACACTTTGCCTGCAAAGATAAACTGTCAGCATCACTAGACGAAGAGAAAACACCAAATTTACCAGTGCATTTCTTCGCACCACACCTGCATGTGGCGTACACTTCATCCGACTTCTTTTCAGGACCAGCTTCAGCAGGAGGGGATGAATTCTGTTCGGTGAAAGTTCAGTCAACTCTTGCATGCAAAGTGGCGGGAGACTCACATCGTTGTCGTCGTCGTCACCATAATCCCCACTATACGAGAAGCAAAGCTCATCGCCCGCTTCGATGTCACGACGTGAAAACACAGCAAGCAAGGGCTTGTCGATGTTAGACTCATTAATATAGCACGGCACAAGTTGACAATTTGGATCACAAGAGTGATTCTACGTCAAATTCAAAATCCCACTAACAACAACGATCGAAATCGAAAACTCACCAGGAAACGGGTGAACTGTAAGGTATATGTTAATAATTGAAAGATTGGGATAATGGATGAACCTACGTTGCCAGTGTGGTAAGCATCCACAACATACTTGACTTCCCAGTCTTCTTTATTATCCTTCAGATAGTAGAAGTCTAGGTCAAAAAGGTATGTTCTCCCGAACAAATTGTATTTTCTATGGTTCGCATATGAGTGATGCTCAGTGGCAGAGGAAGGTTGTTCCTTACTTCCCACGCTCCTCTCCAACGTCGTCGGTCAACAATTCACCAGCATAGATGCCAATGAACGTCCCACTAGGAATCTTCCTAGAACCAGCAAACACTCCTTCAAAACATAAAAATATCAGGAGAAGTCACAAGTAATAACCCAGGAGATTTTGCATACCCCAGCCTTTATCTTTGGTCTTGCAGATGTTAATTCCAACAGTACGACCGTGCTGCACCACCTGGAATACAGTTTAATGAACTAGGACAAATCATGAAAGCCAATAACGTACGCGGTTGCGGCACTCATCATCACACCCGCAAAGGTCGTTGCACTCGAAAATGGGATAACCGAATAACCTCAAGCGCCCGTTTTTGTCATATGCAAAATCAGGATAGACATCTGATGTATACTGTTGCTGTCTTTTGATGCAAGCACAAGTTTTTGATTTAGGGTCACACTTCCCCATACACCCGCAGCTTGTCAGCCTAGTTACATCTGGGGGAGGAACGCCGTCAGTATGCCACATCTTGTTGGAATAGTGAAATTCCCAAGGCGGTGTTGGTTCATGGTCAACATTGTTGACGATCTCAATGTATGGTGCATCAGGTTCGTCATCTGCTGTGTTTTCCAAGATGGCACTTTGTAGTACGTGTCGCATCTGTGGATGGAGTCTTGCAGACTCCGGCCAGCGGTTAATATTGTCCTGGAGAGTGTGAGGAAGATCTTTTGCCCAGTAACACTTCGGTGTAAAGTTTCTGATGTCTTGCCGAAATGTCTGCCAATTCAAGCTGGGGTACCCACCGTACATCTGGAGAGTAACAGGTCCTGGTATGTCATCAGGCGTTCGACTATGCGACGGAGGAAGTGACTCGGGTGTGTTGAATTCGTCATCCTCGTAGGGCACGACACCCAACGGATCAGCTGATGACGACCGAGAAGAAGATGGCTGAGAAGATAGCCGAGACGAGCGTCGTCGTCCCTCTAGTACATCATCAATGCTAGTACCTCCTTCAGGAATCTCTGGAGAAGCTGGGGACGTAGACACATTCTTAGTTGCAGCATGAACAGCTGGCGGAGTAGGAACTGAAGAGACTACAGGTGGTGGAGAAACGTTGGGTGAAAGCAGCATGTTAGCTACGAACAAGCCTTCTTCTACCTCCGAGTCCGAATGTGAATATGAAGCTTTAGTAATCAGTTCGCAGTTTGGATCACTGATATGCTCAGGGTGGTGATCACATTCTTCTCCCATCAAAGAGATATCGTTTGTGACCTGATCAACGGCCATTGCAGAACTTGTCGCTATATCTAGAGTAGGAGCTGAGACTTGAGGCTTTGAGACGGTAAAGGAGGAACCGAGTGATTCAAGAGTAGCTGCCTTCCTGGATGTGAGTTGTGCGGGAGTAAGAATTAAAGTGGAACTGGTGAAAGATCGAACGGGAGGTACGTTGGCGCTAGAAATTGGCTTATCTGATTGCTGATCTGTTGTAGTTGTTTGACTACCGGATGGTGGAGTGGACCTATGTGAAGAAGTTGGCAAGAAAATCTTCCACGCAGAACTCGAATCTCTCGCGTTCTTGGAAGACTGGCCTAGTCGATGTGGAAGAGACTGTCTTCTCGGGGACGGGGAAGGCGCCTTTCCTGAACCTGATAGACCTGTAACCAACTTCAGGTCGATCCGGCGTGATGACATCTCCTCCGAAGGTCTTGAAGGGACTTGTTCGTCAGTTTGGGTTCGTGTAGACTGTGAAGAGACCGAGTCAGACAATGGCGAAGGGCGGCTACGTGTTTGTTCAGTTGGCGCAGACGATTGACTCGAAGAGATGGCACGAGCGACATTTTCGCTAGTCGATGAAGGACCAATACTTGCGACAACAGGTTGATGTTGGGCCCGCTTTTCCGATGAAGGTTGACTGGACGATTGACGCGACGACACAGCATGCGCGACTTTTTCATTCGGAACTCCCGCCATCGAACTATCACTACCCGCCCGTATGCTATTCGGGGACTTGGAGGACGCCACTGAAGATTGGCTCGAGGATATAGCTTGTGCGACACTTTCACTCGTTGATATTGGCTTTTGCTGTTGAGCTTGAAAACTGCCATGGGAGGGTTTCGCAGACAACCTAGATGGCTGGCTTGACGAGATAGCCAGGGCGACACTTTCACTCGTTGATGTCAAGGTACGAGCTCCATCTGGCGGATGAGTATTTTTCGACAAGGCTGGCTCCTTCGAAAGGGATCTGCTCTCAAGAACTGTCTTCTTTGGACTTGTAGGACTTCGGCGAGGAAGTGGTACAGATGAGGTAGTTGCAACAGAACGAGGCTCTGATAACGAAGGCACATCCACTGGAGGGCGAGCTGCATCAGCTTTGAAAGATTTTTCTGGACTCGCGATACTCCGCCGGGGAAGAGGCAGAACAGGGGTAGCTACAGTGGAACGAGACTCTGATGATGAAGACATCCCATCTATTGCTGAAGATGAATTTACTGTTGTTCACGGATATCGATGATCAGGAATGTCAAAATCAAAAGAACAAGTCTGACCTTTAGCAAACGCAGGTCGAATCATCTGCTGCAATAGCGCCGCACTTGCGATCGCATCCTCGTACGTTGACTGGTCAAGGGAGTCCATTTCCACGTCAGAATCGCCATTATCGCGCCTCAAGTCATTATGTCTCGGAGTTCCATTGCTCTGCGGCGGTAATGTATTGGACTGGGTAGCTCGAGTGACGATATCTGCCAAGGGTTGCGAGGACGATGCAGAATCAGTCTGCGTGTGACTACTGACAGAAGATGGCACTGAGACTGGTTTGTCTACCTAATAAAGAATTAAAAAAAATAAAGCCAAACTAGACGATAACGTACCGTGGGATCCGACAAGGCATATGACATGGAAGGCTTCCGTTTCGTCGGCAAACTTGTTGCACCTAGCTGACTCGCTGGCAGCTTCTGTTTGAAGAACGTACATGTTAGACCTACGACATCAAGGAAAGAAGAAGCTAGAGGTAATACCTCTGACTTTGAAGACGAGGCAGAGGATTGACGGAAGAACGGTGAAGACAAGTTGGAAACGTATTCTCTTGAGAGATCAACAGGCACGTTAGGAGGCTCCGAACGAGGGTGAGAAACTGGTGCTGTGTCCGCTGCTGTTGATAAGCGCCGTATGGCAGGCGCTGGGACTGATGTTTTGGCCACAGCTGTAGTGCTCGTAGGCACCGCGGGAATCTGCGGTCTTGTTGCCGAGACGGGCGCTTCACTGGGAGGTTCTACAAAAAACGATGCTCCTGGCGCCAAAGATACTCTAGAAACCGATGCCGAGGTGCTAGCAAACGCTGCCGGTACTGATTTCACCGGCGCTAATGACGAACCCGCTCGCGACGTCACCTTCTCTGCTGAATCCAGGGGTACATCCTTCGGCAGAACATCCTTCAACACTCGCATATCCATTCCAGATAGCTGCCTTACAGCAGGAATTCTCTCTCGCTCTGGCTGAATCTCTCCACTCTTTGGCTGAGATGATGAATTATGCATCTTAGACGCAGGCACGGACGAAGGCGGCTGTTGTTTATCCATCAGCATCGAAGTGGCCTGCACTGGAGGACTGTTCTTCCCCAACCTGCTGCTGTTCGAAGCCGCGTGTAAAGGTTGAGTTGGACCACTTGAAACTGCAGCAGTTGGGATAACATGGCTCATGACTTGCATGCCTGGGTCTGACCTAGTTTGGGTGCTGGACGTCGTACTCGAGTTAGCGTTAGCCTTTGCGTCGGGAGTCTTAGCAGATGCATTCGAGGTATCCCCAGGCCTGGAAGATGATGGAACGCTCCGGCTAGTGCTAGCCATAGCATTTCGATCTACATTCATCGCGTCAAGATCCTTAGCGGGAACTGTAGCCTGCGTAGCGGTCTTTGCAAACACGAAGCCCATCGCAGCAGGTATAGCATTCTTATTACGACGAATATTACCCGTCGGGGCGTACGGTGTGCCTGAAGTCGTTCCTCGAGAGCCTGCTACGGAGTCCTGGACTACAGGAGCATCTACCTTCGCTTTTACGCTTGGGACATCGCGATTTAAGCTATTTGAGGTTAATTTAACAGAAGATACCGGCACTGAGGAAGCAGCCGATTTCGAAGAGTCTGCCGTCGCCTTCCCGTTAGTGGTAGGATTACTGTTGTTACCATGGGCGGCAGTGGTGGCAGAGATCGCCTGCCTGTGTGGGTCGCTCGACTTTGCAACGTGTTGGACCGGCTTATCTACCTTTGGCGTGGAAGTGACAGCTGCTTTTGAATTCGAGGTCGATGCGGAGTTCCCTGCGTCAGTCTGTGTCCATGGCTTGGGTCGGGGTACCGGCTCAGGAGACGGATCCCGCATAACCTGATCGTTATCTCCATAATTCATGGTAGGCGACGACGCACTCCTTTGAAATCGAGTGGGCCGTGGTGGAGCCCTGACACTGGCCGTCGCTTTGCTATTTGGCACGTCATCATCGCTATCGTAGATGATGGTAATATCCTCATCCTCTATCTTTAATCCTTCCACTCGTCCCGAAATGCTATGCCTCGCTTTGGGAGCCGGGCCACTCTTACTCTTCCGAGGATTGATACGCAAGGTCGACGGTGGACCGTCATCCCCTTTCGGGGGTTTCACAGAAGGCGTCTTACTCTCTCTCGCGCTTTTGCTCGTGCTTTTACTTTTGCCCCTGTTGCGAACGGCGGGAGGGTCATCATCCGAGGAGATCTCAATGATCTCTTTGGATTTTTTCGGTTTGATTTTTCGCACAGGCTTAGGGGCATCAGAATCGGAGGACGAGATTTCGATTACGTCACTGGGCATCGAAGCACGGGCTTTAGCTGCAGTAAAAACATTAGACGGCCAGATAGGATATAAAAATTCGGGAAGTAGATGTACGTTTTAGTTTGGTCTTCTGTGTAGTGAGTGGCGAACTTCTGAGATTAGAAGAACCTAGACACAATGGTTAGTAAGCGACAGTGACATACGGAGCAGTACTGAATTGAGATACCTGTACTGAATGGCCTATGCATACGATCTTGGAACAGAGAAGAAAGGCGAGAAGGTTTGGGAATGTTTTTGAACTTCTGGGCTGGGAGCATCGGCGTGTCTGGCGGACTTGCTGACGCAGGGGGAGATGAAGCAGAGTCGTCGCCAGGAACGCCGTCGTCGTTAACAGTACGACGCATGCTCGAATACTTCGATCGCGACTTGGATGGTGGAATAGAGCTGCTGGATGTGCTAACACTGAGATTTGGAAGGCTAGCCTTCTTGTTGAGCCTGAGATCACTGGTAGTGTTGAAATCGCGAATAGGCTTGGAGGCCGCAGAACTTTGAGACTGCATAGTTTGACCAAAAGAAGGTTTAGATGGGCCCGCAGCAGCGTTTGGAGTGATTGTAGAATGCCGACTGTGTGCAATACTTATGCCACCTGCACTTCCACGCGAGTTGGAGTCTTAGTGAAAGCTCGATTAACACCAACCGATATCAATATAGAAAATTACGAACCTGAGCCCGGCCCAGGACTTGACCTCGATCCTTCACCTGCTCTGACATCTCGCTGTGGTGTAAGCTTTACACGCTTCGAAGTCGTGTTGTAAAACTTGTTAGATCCTTTTCTCTTAAGTGACGACGATATTACGTCGTCCTCCGGAGCCTCCGACTCAAGTTCATCTTCAGAATCATCTTGGCTCGAGGGTGTAGGTTCTATATGGTAAATATGAGCAAGAGTAATATTGAAACAAGTGAGAAAAAGGGTCTAACCTTGTAACACAGCCCACTCTGGGC
>QOVE01016364.1:0-16762 GCA_003521275.1 Tricholoma sp. MG99
TTCTTTGTTACAGCGCGTCGTTAAACTCATGTTCTGATTTCACAGGATGACTGCGCGTCTCATTGATGCTAAGAGCGTCCTCGCTGGGCCTCCTGGAGCGTCTTTCTCAAAGAACTATTCGGAGACTTGTACCATGTTTTGTGACACGCAATGCCGTGGTCGAGTCTTTGACTTTTATGCCCTTAGAACCATCAGCATCTCGTCCTTTCTCGCATTTCGTTCACTCACATGTACGACCTGGCAGAGACCACAAACCCGACCAGGGGGTAGCGACGGGTTTCTCGAAAGACGGGTGTGTGTGCCATGGAGACGGAGAAACGATGGCTCGAGGCGAAGGCGGAGACTCTATTTTGCAACCTACATCTGTCGAACACCCGATAAGGCAAGGGCAGGACGACTTCAGTCCTGTAGGACAGCTCTTGCACCAGGATCAACGAAGACGATCTCACACCCCCCCAAAGGGGGAAAATACTGTTATAGCTCATCAGCTCAGACCTCACGAACCATTAAGCCATGCCGAACGCTATATCGCCCAAGTTCCATACCCTGCAGGCCTCCCATGGCGACCATTTTCTATCAAAAACTTGGAGGTCTCAAAATTGTCACGCCTCAACTTTACCATCGACATGGAAGTGTGGCGCGACCGTTTCCTCCGAGAGCTGGCGACCACGCAATCAGTTCCAGAAGCCTGGGAAGCTTATTCTACCCTCCTCGATATTCCCCACGACCGGGCTGTTGGGGAGCCACACATTCCATTCGCGCACATGCATCGTCTTTTTCGCGTTGTGGCTCGGCACAGGCCCAAGACTCGCAGGCAGGCTCGGCGGCTCATATCCGTGGCAAATGCAATTAGGGCAGCCGGTGGCGAGATAAAGCTCCATGAATGGAATGCTCTCATAGATGCGGCTGGAAAGGGGTGGCGGAGGACACACGTAGACGACTTCCAGGCTTCGTTGAGCATGTTTCAGGACATGATATCCGGGAGAGCACCAGGAACGACTATTGCCGGCGAAACAGAGACCGGAAGCTCCCCCCCGGCCACCCCTGACATATACACATATACTATATTGATCGACGCCGCCGCGCGCACGTTGCATGCTCCTTCATTCCGCCATGCTACCAGCCTCCTAGCAGCTTCTGGTCTGCCCCCAACCAGGATCACTCACCTTTCTCTGCTTAAATATTTTACTTACACAAAACAGCTGTCAGGCGTTCGGTCAACTCTCCTCAAAATGCAAGAACAAAACCTGGAGCTAGGTTTAGACGGTATTAATGCTTGCCTGTGGTCGTATTCTTTCAATGGTCGACTAGATCTCGTAATGATGATCTACCGCTTATTTCGACATAATATGAGCCCCGAGACATACGTTGGTGAGCGTGACGTGGCTTCTATCGCTCGTCGCCTTCGAGATGAAGAATATATCACCATTGCACCGAACATCAAACCAAACGAGATAACATTTAACACCGTGATCCAGACTCAAGCTCATCATGGCAATCTCCTGGGATCGTTAACCGTTCTTATGGAGATGCTGTCCGTCCCGAACTTACAATACGGCGCGCCGCTAGCTCCAGATGAAAACGGCGATCTGCAGCCAGGGTTCTACTCTCCAACGCTCCCTGCCTTCCGAGCCCTCTTTATAGGGTTCACGCGCCATGGCCTACGCCCAAGGAAGAATGGTCCAGCTGTGCCCCGATTCCAACTTACCAATCCTCCTGGGGAGCCGGCGTGGGTGTTGACAAGTCTCGAGAAAGTATTTGACGCATTTCTACTCCTTCCCGAACACACCGTGATCAATCGAGGCTTGGTCTATTGGACTATCGTAGCGTTTGAAAAGACAAGCGGGGGGGACACGATTCTTCTTCGCCAAGTATGGAACCGAATCCATGCTAGGTTCAATATACCTTGGTTTGGACCAGGGAACCGCTTGTGGCGATTGCACTCTAAGCTGTTTCCGGAGGAGTCTCACATTGCAGAGAAGCACAGGCACAAACTGTAACTTATTCACTCCCATTACTGATATTTGCTGATCTTACCTACCTACTGATAATCTACATGGCTACTGACTGGTGCTTGTCTCCCTCCAACGGATGTATTCTTCCCATGTAACAGCACATTTCTTGCTTTGGTACCTTCGCAATTTCACACTCCTGCGGATGTCCTCCGTGATGCGGCCATTCCAACCAGCTTTGTGAATGGCGCTATCGACGGCCTCTATCTTGTCCCACCCCTGCTCGGGGACGACATCCGGTAGATAGGTAGCCGAAAACGACTGCTTAGATGTGACCCTTGGTAGATATGACGACGATGAGAGCGGCGATGGTGTCTCCGATGAGCTGGAATTAAGGAGCGACGGGTGAGGAAATGTGATGCTAATTCCATGCACCCCGATGGTCCAGTCAAGATAAGAGTCGGCATCCTCGAAGTCAGTCAGTAAGGATATCCTGTGTATAAGCTCCTTGAGTATGAACCCCGCTGGCAATGAGTAGTGGTTTCGACATACGCGCATTGCAAACTCTCTAGTTCCGACTTGTCGATCTTCCTGAACCTCGAGTCACGAAACGCGCTGATTAGCGCGTATTCCGCCAGCCCTTCCCTCAATGGCAATGCCTCGAAGCTACCGATGCAGCCTCGAAGTCGCACACCACGGCCCGAGCGAGGCGAGCGCGTATTCCACGTAACGAACAAAGGGCTGAGTAGAAAGTCAGCTCGAGTCAGATAGCCCCTGAACTGAAGGAGGCGCACTATTTGTCATCTCGAAACGTGGGTTCGATGGGTGTGGCAGGAAGGAGGGCACAATAGAGGGCATCGAAGGCGTAGAAACAGTGCTCAGGAAGACAGACGTCGGATCCCGACTCCTCGATTCTGCCTGCAGCAGGATCCGCAGGGAGAAGGGACATGAAGGTCAAACTTGAAGATAACGTGGTTTAGAATGACTTTATACGCGGATTGTATACATCCCCATATGTAAAACATGCGCAGTCGACGCGAGTTAGGATCGATGTTGCATAAACCATAAGTCTTGGGACATATGGTATACTATGTACTATATATGTAGTAGTTATAAGATGGATAAGTGGGATGTGAGCGTCTGAAAGTACAATAAAGTATTCCTCTGAGAATTGAACAGGTGATTGTATGGATGAAGAGATATCTGCAACTATGTGATGGGTCGTGAGAGATATGAATATTGCTGATCGATAATAGAGATAGAAATATAAAATGCAGGGTAGTGAGAGAAGAATCCAGACAAACTGGGTAATAAACACTCGGAAATGATAAAGGAAGGCCGCGGAGCACTGCAAAAACCAATGAACGACGATAAGAATGGGTCGGCTGACAACTAGCAACAGCTCCAGCTTCCTGCTGACTGTCCTGCTGCCCTCATACGAGCTTCTTCTTCTTCTGCCTGGGCGGTCCAGGCTGGCGTACTGACACTCGATAAGAATACACTGTCCCGTTTCTTCAACTCATTCTCTTCGATGATATCTTTTCGAAGAATGATGGCAGATATCAGGTGGTCAAAGAGATGTTGAATACCTGGATCAAAAAAAAGTTAGAACGCGATGCACCCCCCAAGAATTTTGAGGCACGGTAGTACCTATGTCATCCTTGGCAGATACTTCGAATAATTCCATTCCCTTACTGAGACCCCATTCACCAGATCCGTTCTCCTCAACAGCGTCCTCGTCTTCTTCGTTGATGCTATTACTGCTTGTCTCCCCACTGTCGATCCAGCCACCGCTCTGCGGACCGAACTGCGAGAAACGAGAAGAATTCGTCGTTCGGGTGCTGGGGGTACTGGTGTTGGCGCGAACCAAAGCAGACGGAGAAGCTCTAGGACGAATCTGGACGGCGGTCTTACTGCGGGTTAAACCTGAGACCTGGTTTGGAGGTAAATCAAGGTAGGCTGGCGATTCGAGTGATAGAGCGGGTAGTGTGGCAGGTGGTGAACGAAGACCAGGGAAAGACGTGAAACGAGGCCTGATATAGGAAAGTGTAGAAGGTTGCGGTGGCGGGGGTGGCGTTGGCAGTCGGGGTGGAGGGAACCAATTGTGTAGGGAGAGCCGTGCCAAATCTGAGGTCACTTGACGGTGGTAGTGAAGATCAGCCTTGGAGCCAACGATGTATATTATTAACCCTGAGGTGCAGTTCTTCTTCAGTTCTGCGTGGGAGCAATATTGGTCAGTCAAGTAATTGAGATGGGTAAATCATCCTAACCCTCTAGCCAACCACGGATATCCTCAAACGTGGATGCGTTGGTAATGTCATACAAGAGGAGGGCCGCGTTTGCACCTGGAAAGAATATACGGTTTCAGGGAACGAGAAAAGGGAACAAATGATTTAATAAACCTCGATAATACATAGGTGCCTGTTGTTAACAGCTATTCAGTGAACGATCCTGAAAGAGGACAAAGAAAATGCACCATGCTACGAAACCTCTCCTGTCCAGCAGTGTCCCATAGCTGTAAGCGCACTCTGAGGCCGTTAACATATACTTTCTTCGTTACAAAAAAAGCCCCGCTCGTAGAGGTCGTGTTCTTAGGGTCGAATTTATTCTGGGTGTAACGCTGTAGAAGACTGGTTTTGCCGACACCTGAGAAATATCAAGAGAATACGCAAGGAGTGAAAACAGTGATACGAACCCGAGTTTCCCATTATAACAATTTTGCTGTCGATTCCCTCCTCGTACGCAGATCTGCCGTACGGATCCATTCGAGAATATTCCTCCATGGGTGGGGAAAGGACGACCCTGGTAGCCAAACGCCCACGATGAGGAGAGTGACAGCGAAGGGCCCAAGGGCCGCGAGGGCGGAAGGATAAGAAAAAGAGAGACGAACAGGGAGAAGCAGAAGGAATGTAAGTCTAGACTTGGGATAATTCTATTATAGGCAACTTGAGATATTTGCCCCTGACGCGATTAGCTCACACGTGAGCTTCTCAGCCCCAGCTCGCCTTATCGAGCCTTCCATTTCACAAATGCCATAGTCATTTTATATCTAGCATGTTCTGCATAGCGTAAATTACTCCTGTGCTACCACCGGGAATTCAAAAACGACGTCTTTCCCCGTCAGGCGGCGGTAAACAGATGAGAACGAATCGAGCTTGTACTCCAGTGATGTCGAATCCTTAGAGTCCAGAAGGCTGTACCCGCCGTCAATCCTCTGTCACAATAAATGACACCGGTAGGAACGCTTACACTTTTAGCAGTTTTGAGCCATCTACCGCAACGCGGGTTCTCTTCCCGACAATCTCCGTGGGGAACACAAGGTCCTCCAGAATCTTCTCGTGCACATTCGTCAGCGTTCGGCTACGGGGTCGCTTCTGCTTAACGCGAGAAGTACGGGTGGGCTTGCGCAGCATCCGACGTTGGGCAACGAATACGACATGGCGATCCGAGAATTTTTTTTCCAGTTCTCGCGTGAGCCTATTGAATACATGTTATTCTGTATCTTTTATTCGAAAACAAATACCCTGACGCACCTCTGTTGTACCTTGCGGAATGCCTTCAACTGAGGAACGGGAACAAAGACAACGATGGCCTTTTTGCCTCCACGGACATCCACTTCACGGGCTGCAGAAATTTGGAGCACCCGAAGCTCAGCCTTGAGTTCTGGGACGTTGTTTTCGAGGTCGATTAAAGCTTGGGCTACACTAGTCTCCGTCTCATCGGGAGGTGTGGTAGGTGCATTGGCGGTACGAAGGATCTTGCTGGTGATGGTGGACATGTCGAACTTGAGGCCTAAAGAGAATTAAAGGCAAGGCCATCAACATCCAAACTTCCAACACGCCATCCACCTGCAATCGACCATCCGTTCGCTATTTCGTCCCACAGACCCATAGATGTGATGCAAAGAAGGCGATTTGCACGATTAAACATGAATTCGGACTCACCGCACCTTTTGTCGACGTAGATGAGGTCTTTCTTGGTGACCAGAAGGCACTTTGAGTACACAACAGCGCCAAACAACTTTCAATGCCACCATGCTTTCCTTTTCTGGAAATTCAAGTTAGCCTAGGAGTTATGCTTCTCCGGTTCTGTCATTCAGCATGTCGCGGGCATTTTAGCACAGTTGACACCCGGTTAATATTGATATTTCATATCATACAGCCTCAGACAGGATGCGAGGTCTTTCATCGGCATCCGTGTAGTCCCTCAGATAGCAGTCATGAATCATATCTCGGGGGTATGTACACGGGTTGGAAAACGAGGCCCACCGATCTCCAGACTCCGATGTACAGCTCTTGCAACTCTGGCAACAAAAATGCCAGCATTCGGCCTCGATGAATACGCATTCGTTCGCAATCCTCGACCCCCAAGCGCGAGCAAACAGTCTCAGCTCTATCATGTCCGCTAGCGTATGGTGCTTGCCCATATGTTAAAAAAGCACAAGTCTGCGTTGTCGAAAGTTTCAAGAATTCCTATTGGATAATGTAGTAGTGGTATCGAACCAACCTCCACTTTTTCTCGATCCATCAGTGGCACCGTTCGCGACATTCAAATAGTTTTTCCCGAGGTACATGACTTACGAGAATACAGCTAGATGAACATCGCCTATCCATCTCTAGTCCTTTTATACTCTTCCACCCATTTCGTTTCTACCTCACCTTTTGGAAGTATAACAAACGTCAAACACCCATCCTTAACCTCCAAGCCATCACTGGGTTCCCCTGCTTTGCTCCTGGCAGCGTTGCATACATCGCGTAAGGTCATCCTCTTTCCCACCTTAAGCAGGCGCTTCCTATGGGTAATCGCATAGATCACAAGTCGTCCATCGACATATTCACCCTTCAAATCCCATTCCGGAGGCTGCGCATTGGGCGGGAACATAGCTGCGATATGTGCAGAAAATGGTGTACTCTCCACGAACTCAGGAATGACATCTGATGTTGCATATTGGGGATACAGAAAGAACACCGGAATGATCAGTGTGCTCTGTGTTGGATCCTCAGGATCAAAGTAAGGAGCGTATGGATTTAATGACCCGTCTTTTGGAGATATCATAATAAGATTCCGTTCCTGTGCACAATAACATTCAATCCGAAGTACACCGGAATAGGTTTGGTATTACCTTGAACATGATGCTCATCTGCCGCTTAGCTTCCTCCTCCTTTCGTAATCGTAGTAATCTCTCTTTTTCTTTCCGGTCCTTCAGAGTCTTCGCATCCGAAGCCTGATCGCGGATAGCTTGTACGCCTTTATTATCGGCATCGAAGGATAAGCATCGGACACAACAGTCCAGAGCCTCTTCAAATCTGCCCAGAGCAATCAAAGCCAAGCCAGAACGATAGAGTGCTTTTGATGATTTAGGATTCAACAACAGCGCCTTGGAGCAATCGCGCAAGACAGAACCGTAATTTTCTGTTACACGTTCAGTTTCTGATAGTCAAGAGGATGATATACGATGACATACCGAGTGCCAAATTGCAGGCGGCACGATTGCAAAGAAGGGCCTCCTCTAGAGCGACACTAGTTGGCTTCGCATCTATCCCTTGTGTATAGAACCCTGATGCTTCCCGGAAACGTTTGCCCTTGAAATATTCATTACCCTGTTCTTTGAAGTTCTGAGCGACCTCTTGACACAATGTCAGTGTGCTGGGATAAATCCATGGGTATCTCATCCTCACCTACCATCCGGTGTCCCTTCATATGCTAGGCTCTGCAGTGCGGCTACTATAGCATCATCTGTGTCTTCGCTTGGCAGCGATCTCATGAACAAGGGGACATTATCGAACGCGGCAAACTTTTCTTCGATATCCTTTGAGGCCGATTCCTGAGGGCCGACTTGGGAACCTGATGCTGCCATCTCGTCAACCTGTAGATCGATCGACCTTGTAAGTCGCTTATAAGTACTGCCAGTGTATGTAACTTGACTCCTTGCGTTTTGAATTTCGGATGAACCGGCCCGGGATTATTCAAAGACTCGGCGGACGAGCTTGAATTCTCACTGCACTACTTAGTACCCCCCGTCAGGATAAGCATGCAGCGAGTGCGGGGCTTAGCTATAGCGCTGAATGGAAATGGAAAGTTCAAATACAAAGCGAGTCGTTTCTCCCATAATACATTCGTATTAAGTATCTCTTCAACCAATCATTAGCCACCAGAATCGGTCGTTGATTTCCTTGTTGTCGGTGGGGGTAGGTCACTGTGATACTCAATGTCTATCTTGCATTATTGACCACAGGGCTCAAAGGTGTGGTAGGGTTAGCCATTGCTCAGCGACTCTCGCAGCGCTTTCCCGCTTGCTCGACTATTCTGGTGGAACGACACTCGCGGGCGGGAGAGGAAATTAGGTGTGCACGTCGTACTCTTCACTGCCCATTATAGCACTACTAACTGCAGGGAAGCTCTCGAAACTCAGAGGTCATCCATGCAGGTAACCCTGGCATCGGTGTCGACGGGCACATGCTGATTTGGATAGCACAGGGCTATACTATCCGCCCGAGTCACTGAAAACCAGGTTATGTCTTCGTGGAAGGGATATGCTCTACGAAAGATGTAAAGAGCATCATATTCCGTATCGAATGACAGGAAAACTTGTTGTCGCAAAGGCGGGTCAGCGGCCCTACATCGAGAGTCTGCATAGAAAATCACTCTCCATTGGCTGGCCTCCACGCTCCACACCGGACACCCCAGGCGGGATGGCCCTGCCGACCAAATTGCTCAGTGGGGAAGAAGCTCGCTTTCTAGAGCCCGAGCTGTCTAGAGATATCGTAGCCGCTTTGTGGTCGCCCCGAACAGGGATTATGGACTCTCACGCTCTCATGGAAAGCTTGGAAAAGGACGTTATCGATTCAGATGGTGGCGAGCTTGTTTATGCGACACGTGTTGTCCGTATAGATCCATTTCAACCTTCCAATATGCCTGTTGGCGCTCCAAGGATTAGTCCTACGGAGAATGGATGGGTGGTCCAAACTGTTACGGGCAACGCCAAAGATGGAGATGCCATGCTTGCTAGGACACTAGTCAATGCCTCTGGACTTTCAAGCACTCTCTTACTCAATAGCGTACTCCCCAAAGAGAAGCACGTACCTTTCTACTATGCACGGGGCTCATACGCGTCGTACAATGGGCCTGGAATTTCTCGGGTATCACATCTGATCTATCCTTGCCCCGAGACTGGGGAGAACGCACACGCTTTCCATTCCCTTGGGACGCACTTGACTCTTGATTTGCAAGGCAAAGTACGATTTGGACCTGATATAGAGTGGCTATCGCCCCCAGCCGACGATGACGATGCGGATGCAGATTTCTGGCAGAGCCATCTAATTCCAGACGAAAGTAGAAAGGAAGAAATACACCACGCTGTAACCAGCTATCTACCAGGAGTCACTTTGGAAGGTCTACAGCCTGATTATGTGGGAATAAGACCAAAGCTTGTGTCGCCGCAGGCAGGCTTCCAGGACTTTGTGTTCCGTACAGATTACTCAACGCAGATTCTGGGCTCGGGAGTGAGAGCAGGTGCTATGATCAGTTTGTTAGGAATAGAGAGCCCTGGATTGACGTCTAGCCTTGCTATTGCGGAGTATGTAGTAGAGGATGTGCTTGCAGAGAACAGTCAGACCAGGGATGTTAAATAGGATTCATGATTATAGATCACGAGCGCCGGGAAGCAGTTCGAGGCTCCCAGACATTGATCTTTGATGCAACAGTATTGTATGGTCTGTATGCTCCTCTGGTCCCAGTGAGATTCTCAACCCAAGGCTGAGGTTCCAGTTAGAGTCTATTTCCGACATAGGTGACTAAAGGCGTACAGCTTTCCATGGCGGAGACAGATTTTTCATGACGTTGTCTTCCATAGGCGGGTCCTTGCGGATATGTTGAATCCAAGAATGCCATTCGGCGGGGACTTGAGTGGCATTGTATTCGTGCTGTGAATAGAGGTGATGGCATTGAGTCGTACGGTACCACATGCAGAACAGTATCACCGCACTTGTGCAAAGTCTACCCATCGATGACGGCCTGGGTGAGCACGAAACGCTGTAAGCAAATGCAATATAAAACACGTAGGAGGAGCTCACCTGGTATCTCCTCTTGTTCGTTCAGGTTCTCGAAATATCGGTTCCCGAATCTAATTAGATCGAAGTTATACTCTGTGACACTGACACGAGAGTAGTGAACGCACTGGTCTTGCCCAACAAATCTACCAGACTTCGCGTCACCAATATACTGCATTTGTCTCCACCACTCTCTCAGTCCCACCCGTTGCACATTCCGAATAGTCCGCATGAGAGACACCATCCTGTGTGGAGGAGAAAGGTCAAAATATTATTTGGTCGGGTTTGTCCGGATGCGCCAAATAATCTCCGATGGCTCCTTGCGTATCTTAGACGAGACAAAGATTTATCGTACAGCTATTCTAGATCGGATACACAACGTAAATGAATCACATAAACGAAAATCCATCAAATGGCACAGATAACGAAAACATTGGAGTCTGTCGAGACCAAATGATGAAGAGTACATTAATCGAATAAAAAGGTCTGTCAATTGAGTTAAAGAATAAAAAAGTCATGATGATACACGGCCTGCGCGATCAATCAGCATATAGCACATGCTTGTCTGTCGAATCCATCCAAATCCGCAAGTCCGAGTCCGAGTCGAGCCCCACGAAATCATTTGTAAGACTGTCGCGGTATCTCAAATTGGCAACCTCCCCGCCCAGTCTGGACTGGACTTTGTCCATCAGCTCTGCGTGAGTTACCCGTGGATGTACACGAATGGCGATAAGATCGTCCGCCACTCGGTCAAAGATTTTGATCTTCACGAACGCGGTCTGCGGGTTGGCGGCAGATATGGTGGGGGTGTTCAGGTTCGATGCCGCGGCAGAGGAGTGAGAGCGAGATCGTGATGAAATTGCAGGGGAGGTTCGCAGAGCTGATGTGGATGGCGTTGAAGCACTTTGGTTGTTGTAGTAATCACTATTTCTGGATTGCGGCGAGCCAGCCCGTTCCATGTGAGGTAATGGTGAGTTGGACCGTGAGGAGTGTGGGGAGTGAGTGCGGTGGAAGGATGTAGAGGAACCTGCTCGCTGGTGATTTTGAGCATGTGCTTGCAAACGAAGAGTACTGTCGTTGGACCGTCTGTCACTAGCACGGCTGTAGGGATGACGATCCCGGTCATGCGCTCGCCTTTGTGGCGAAGGGGCGTATCCCTCGTCCTCGTATTCAGATGCATCATTGCTCTTATCATCATCGTCCTGCACTCTGAGACGACTTAGGGTATCTCGTACCTCACTACCGTATTCGGCTCGGGCTTCACCGTCAGGACTAGGTTGTTGGCTGAACAATGCTTCTATCTCTTGCACGCGGGATTCCGTCTCGTTCTCCACGTCGCCAGGCTTCAACGACAAAAAATCGCGAATAACTTGATGTTCCAATATATATTTTGCGCCGGACTGGTTAAGCGAACACAAGTTGTGCAGATATTCGTCAAGCTCTGCTCTTCGCGAAGCAGTGAGGTTATCATCAACTTCTTCAGCTGGCCCAGGCATATAGGGTAATATCCGACCATGCGGTGGTTGCCGACCAGCTTCACGTGGAAATGTTTCGAGGAGGGATACCTGGAAATCGTAGAAATCGCTGTATATCCTGAACAATATGAGCTGCTTCGCTGGAGGAAGCCGGTTTTGTCCAGGCTGGCTATAAGGTTGGAAAATCGCATCGATGCGGAACCAATATTCCTCCATCTCATAGTGGAACGAAACAACATCAGCAGTCAGAAGAATTCCCTCTGGAAGAGATTCGTTTGCGTCCGCAACGTTCAAAATGGTGGTGGGGGCGTTGGGCTGACTTGGCGTTTGACTTTGAACAGCGGACGTAGGGCCGCGGGGTGGCAGTGGGATGTCGGTTTGTGACATGTAAGGACTGTTGGGAAAGGAATCACGGTTAGGCGAGTCAATGACACCCAAAGCAATGCTGTTCTGTTTGTAGTTGAACATCGCGCGCTTCCAATCTTCGACCTTTGGTAGGTCCCCACGATCCATAAGTGCATCAACATCTGGTATAGGTTTTCCGGTCGCTGGGTCATGAATTTCGACGAAGGAAACAGGTATGAGTCCTGGTCTGCCGAGTCTGCCAATTGGTTTTGCGACAAACCATTCTCGATTTGATTGAGCCACAACAGTAATAGAGTCCCCGCTTTTGGCATCGAGTTCATCTGCTCGTTCTGCGACAAAGTCGTGCAAAACGATTGCATAGAAGACCTGGGTCTTGGGCGGTGGTTGTGGTGGAGGAGTCATTATTGGTGACATGAAAGCTTTCGGACCAGCCTGTGAGGTGCGAACCCTGGTAGATCTTCAGGCGCGAGTTCATGGATACGGTCGAGATCACGTACGGAAGTGTGTTTTTATTAAATTCCTCGAACATTGAGCGAGGGACGAGACCTCGAGCACCAGATATAGGATTATGTGCCTCATACCAGTCCCCGTTGCCTTCTACGTCCCGTAAGACGTAGAAGAAGTCGCCCTTTTGAAAGGGGAGTTCTTGGGGAGCTTGAGGTCTATAGGCAGTAAGAGCACGAATAACTTTCTGAGGAGGTAAGATAGCGGAAGGAGGTTTTGATATAGCTGGAAGTGGAGTTGATATCTGAGGACGAGTAGAATCCTTGTTATTCAGAGATCTTCGTAGCGATTTCATCGTACAAGGCGGTGTGGAAAAGAAGTTAGAGCCAGTCGTGAAGCAAGTCAAATTTAGATTATCTATCGCTCACGTGATTGCAACAATAGCCTATTCCTTGATTATGTCAGCACACTCCAACTCAAACAATGCCAACGGCCCTTTACAACAACTAGCCTCATAACCAAGTTTAAATAAGTTATCTATTTCTCCGCTCTTCCGTCGCTCCCTATGGCGGCAAGGAAATTGCAGAGTAATGCCCATCTCATAACCACATTACCCCTTGCTCATTTTGTTTTTTGCTTAGCCGAGATCGACCGAACGTTGAAGAAGGTCTCGGAAGGTGTCGAGCTCTTTGAGAGCATATATGACAAGATGCAGGCCTCTACAAATCAAACACAAAAAGAGAAGCTTGAACTGGACCTCAAAACACAGATAAAGAAACTCCAACGATTGCGGGACCAGATCAAGACATGGGTGGCAAGCAATGACATAAAGGATAAATCGGCTCTCCTGGACAACCGCAAACTGATTGAGACGGTGAGCTTCATTCATCTCATCTACATGTTTACTAGCCTGGCTCTGGAATAACACCTCTGGGCTGGGCTTGTACTCCCTTCAAATGACTTTTAGCGTTACTGACTTGCTCCATACCTTTTTCGGTCATATATTTTCTTTCCCCGTTCATTCAATGTTTCGATTCGTTTCGCTAGCAAATGGAAAAGTTCAAGGCTTGTGAAAAGGAGATGAAGACCAAGGCATTCTCCAAGGAAGGTCTAATTCAAGCAGCTAAACTCGATCCTAAGGAGCAAGAAAAAGAGGAAGCAACCATATGGCTACAGAATCAGGTCGAAGAGCTGCAGATGCAAGTGGAGCAGACGGAAGCAGAAATTGAGGCCCTGCAAGGTGCCGGAAAGAAGAGGAATAAAGGAACAACAGCCGCCGGACGGTCAGAAGAGCTTGAGTCTCTGAACGAACGGCGGAAATGGCACATTAGCCGTCTCGAGATTGTCTTGCGATTGCTGAACAATGGTTCTTTGTCACCAGACAAGGTCTTCGGGCTCAAGGATGACGTCCAATATTTCGTGGAGAGCAATACGGTTCGTTGTACTATGTCGTTATTTTGTTGTAATTCAAGGGTTTTCATGAGTACAGGAAGAGGATTTCGAAGAGGATGAAGGGATATACGATGATCTCAACCTCGATGAAGAGGAAGAGAAATTCGGTCTAGCTCCTGACGATGGAGATAGTGACGATTCTGATGAAGCCAGCGAAGGTACGCAAGCTCTATTGAACGAAGATCGTATGTTAAGTTGTCACAGACATCCCCACTCGGGCCGCAAAGAAACATGACGAGGAGAGCGTCACGAGTAGCAAAAGGGATGATAGTCCGATACTGAAGAAGGCGACAGCCACCATGCCATCTTTAAGGAGTGCGTCGCCAGGTTCTGTGTTTTCATGCAACCCACGCTGATTTTATATTACTCTTTTAGAACAGTCTATTGACAGTAAGTCCTCACGAAGAACATGACTTGTTCATTCCTGATCGTTTCACAGCAAAACCTCCGCCAAACCTAAACTTCGCACAGCAGCCAATGGCAAGCATCCTCAAGGCTGGGTTACAACCCTCACGACCGACGCCACCAGCCCCCATGCCTCCAATACGCTATGCAACTGCAGCTGCGGCTGCTGTGGCGTCGGCTACAGGCTCCCAGGCAAGTTCATCGCAAACCCCAGCACTGGCGGCTGCTGTACCACCTCCGTCAAATCCTTCACAACCACTGTCCAGTGCTCCTTCAATACCGGCGTCTGTCTCGCTATCGCAGACAGCTTCCCAGGATCAAATGTCTGGGGTCGCCTCTTCACCAAGTTTGACGCATCCCTCCGTTACAAGTCCAATGTTGTCCTCGGCTTCAGTATCGCACCAGCCCGATGGATCTTTTTATTCTGGTCAAGAGTCACCTGCGTTGTCGGAAGCGGTTCCAAGTTCCGTGGGTGCCCCTGCAGCAACATCCTCTCCGCAACGTGTGCTACGGAAGGGTGAACTACGGTTTATACACCCATCATGGTACCTGAGCCTCATATCCTATTTTCAGAGTCCGTTTCTTCTTCTCCAGTATCAACACAACCTCCCAGTACTGCCGTCTCAGTATGTTTTATGGCACCACATCGGATGCACAGCTTAACTTCATATGTTACAGCAGATTCCACCATCAGAGCCTTCACAGCAGCCAGGTCAGTCGTCTGGTAACGCCTCTCTCCAAGTGCAGCAGAATCTCCCACCTGCTGGTCCTTCGCCGCTACCTCAGCAACTGCAGCAGTACACGATGAACCCGTCAGGGAGCTCTCCACTATCAAGCACAGCGCAACCCCAATTCCCCCCAGGTGTGAAAGCATCTCAGAACGAGCAAGCTGGCACGTCAACGCTACCCCCCTTGCACCATCAGTCTCAAGTAGTTGGTGGTCAGCGCCCGACGTCGACATCCCAGCCGCAACCTCCTCAAAGGCCCACTGCACCAGCTGCTTTCCCTGGGTCTTTGTCAGACCTGGTGGTATCCTTCGAGAATGTAAAGCAAAAGGGTCTGTCAAACCATTATTCTATCTCTTGAACCCAGATTTTTGACGTGATGGAGCAGCAGCACTTCGCATGAGCAATCTTGACCAAGTTCACAAGATGCTGGAAGGCGGTCACTCCAATGTACCGCTGCCTCAGGACACAGAGAAGTGCGCAGAACTTCATCTGACTTGCTGGGCATTCGCTGATGCTTCATGAATACACTAGGCCGAAATACTACGTTCCTAGAAATCCTTTCCAGACTGCACCGTACTACCCACAAGCGCCTCATCCCGCGTTGAGCACGCATGCAATTTTCTCGCAACTGGATGTGGAGACATTGTTCTACGTATTCTATTTCCTTCCAGGGACATATCAACAGTTAGTCCTTCCAAATTCTGGTTAGATTATGGATGAATGTGTCTCCCCTAGGTTTCTTGCAGCGAAGGAACTCAAACGCCAGTCATGGCGATTCCATGTCAAATATCTGACATGGTTCCAGCGCCATTCTGAGCCGCAAGCCATCACTGAAGAATACGAACAAGGCGTTTATGTCTATTTTGACTGGGAGGGTTCATGGTGTCAGCGAAAGAAGAGTGATTTCCGGTTCGAGTACCGATATCTGTCCGAGGATTGAGCACCTTGAATTGTCATATTCATTCGTTCATTAATATTTTTTGTTTCCTTCACACAATTGTATCCAATATGTGCTTTTAAAGGACTCTTATTAATATTTTCATAAGTATATATATCAACAAGTGTGATAGTGCTCTCAATCTAGTTTGACAACGGCACCAAGACCCTCGAATGTCTTCTTCAGCTTCTCTGCGTCCTCTTTAGGCAAGTTCTCTTTGAGTACTTTCGGTACAGACTCTACGAATCTCTTGGCCTGTGACAGGATTAACCAGTCATAACAAAAGTAAGGTAGTTGTGAACGCTTACTTCCATAAGAGTGAGATTCGGCACCAGGGCCTTTACTTCCCGTATGATTTTCGGCTTGGCACCAGCGTCGAACGACTCCAACATGACGTTGAATACCGTTTTTTCTTTGGGTTTCTCCTGTATTTCATCTCTTAGTATGCCGACGACCAAGACCAAAACTTGCCAACTCACCTCGACGGGTTCGTCCGTGGCGACAGCAGCTGGTGCGGCGGCCTGGGCCGGTGCTGGCATTGCGATTTCTTGGATATTTAGTCGTGACTAGATGCGTCACTCCAGCTTTGTGCTCCAGATGGCATGGTCGGCAACGCACCTTCAGCGCAGTAACTAGGTCTGCAGCCTGTAGTAATGTCAGTCCCGAGATGTCATCGACAATCCGTGACACCGTGGCATCATTCGACTTGGATGCTGGAGGTGGTGGCGGTGGTGTAGATTTTGGGGAGGAGTCGGTTACAGTAGTTAAAAATCTTGAGGTGATTGCGGTTCTACTGAGATATGCTGTGAGTGATATGCCAGCCAGGTGGAATAAGACGTTATACCGGGTGAAAGTGGTTGGACGCGAGAATACGCGAATAAAACTGAAACAGCGACTCTGCGAAAATGGGTGAGATTAACCAAGGTTATACGAGAAAGCACGTACTGCCATAGTC
>QOVE01016365.1:0-16029 GCA_003521275.1 Tricholoma sp. MG99
TAAAGGAAGGAGACGAGTAGGTGTAGTCACCTATCGTGCCGGTCAAGCCGAAGCTGTCAGAAGAACCGGGGACTATAAATAGAACAAAAAAAAACATTAGTGTGGCGCAGTGATCGTTGATAAAGGACGTACGACCGATGGGTACGCCAAAAGTCGGTGAGTGTGAGTAGGGCTGAAGGTAGTCGAGACTGTTGTCCATGTAGGTGAAAGTAGTGTCCATGGAGTCCATGAAGTTGGGGCTCTTGGCGTGTTCGAAATCCATTTGTAGCTTAGTTTGTGGGGGATGCAGATTGTGTTCACGACTAGCGGGAAACAGACGAGCGAATAAATGAGACGAGGGGGCTATAAAAGAGGAGAGACAAGGACAATTAAAAGGCGCCAGGACAACGAGAGATGATGGTACTGACGATGAGAACAAGGACTTGAGTCGTGGTGGTAACTGCAGAGAAATATGAGAAGGGAGAGAGGAGGGCGGGTTAGGGAGATGAGAGAGGAAGAGGGGAAAGGGGAGGGATGAGGAAGAGATGTAAATGATCTCGATGTCTATATACGCCGTGACCGCTGACTCGACTATACCAGGATTCATATCAGGATGAGATCTGCCTCGAGGCAAATCAGGCCTGGCAATCCGTCCCGGTTTTTTTGCTTCGGCGTTTTCACAAGTCACACAGCCCATCTGCGAATATTCCGCTAAAACATCCTATAGCACCCTGGTAGAACTGAAACAATTCCAAGGCCTAGGCTGCCTAGGCTGCCTAAGCTTGCTACTTGGTCACTGGCTTGCTTCATCTCGCCAAACCGCACTCGGGCTCTTTGGGAATTTCCCAGCCGCTTTTCTTGTCTTTTTCAGGCTTTCTAGGTCCACTATGCCGTGTATATCGATTTCCCCGGTCTTGGCTCTATCACCCCCATCAAGCTTAAAGATCCGGTTTCCGAGGATATTCTCTCAATTCTCTCTTGTAGTACCTTTCTGGAATTCCCCATTCTTCTTCATTTTAGTCACAAAAGTCATCAATTTGCACCATACGTGCCTGTGTATCAGACGCTTTACAGTTCTCTACGGCAACGTGTTTTTAATTCTCTCTCCATACCATTCATCCTTTACACTTTGTTTCCGTTCTGGTCTCTGCTCCGATCAGATTAACTTATTCTTCTCTCCTCCCCTCGACCGTGCAATTATCCTTATACAATCGCCTCGAACCACCCAAGCGCCCAATTCCTGTGTTTGAATTGAAATCGTATGAAACAACTATATAAATCGTCCTTTACAAAATAAATCATCGTAGATCCAGGGTTGTCATCATCGTGAATGTCGTAATGTACGTAAAACGGTTCGTTACTAATATCCAAAGAAAGAGTGAAGATTAAGATGTGCAATGCAAAGTCAGCTGGACAAACACAAGCGCCTTATGCGCTGTAATACCCTATTTCAAGAATACCATCAGCATTTTTGGTCCTTACAAACAGCGGCAAATCACTCGCCTCCATCGTATGCCTTCATATCTGAGTAAGAGTCCTCTAGCCGCGCCAAGTACCGCCAAGTTAGGAAGAACATGTATATCTGTGGCACGGCTCATCAGAATCGGCCAAGAAACGTATCGCGTCACACGTACTTGGCAGACTAGGTCGACCAGCAGGCATATGATAAACGCAGCATTTAGACTAGCAAACCCGGCAGTACAGAAAGTTGTCGGAAGGGTGCTCGTGGTCGGACCGGCTGATGCAAGATTCCCGGGCCACATTTGTCCTCCATTATTGCATTCCCATGTGAAGTTGTCTTTCCTGTACGGGGGTAATTGCAAGTAAGCGATAGGTGACAAGGAGTAAAACCGATCACGAGCGGAGAAAATGCTAGGAGCAAAACGAGCAGAGGGTAAGAAAAGAGGAACTTACCCGCCTTGGAGTTCCACAATCATGGCAATTGCTCGGATGGCGGAAATAACGATCACGAACGGCCAAAGAAACTTCACCACTCGGGTCCATATGTACGATTTCTGTTTTTATAAATAAAAAGCATTACAAGTCAATAGCAAAGCTGAAATTGGACACGCATACGTTGCCAAAAGCAAGAAGGTTGATGAGTGCAGTCAACCCAGTCAGTACACCAATTCCACCATAAATTGACCTGAATAATGACGAAGCTCAATGCGTTTACTGCTCCGTCTACGACGTCATACTCACCACTCCGGATAATGGAAAAATAGGAATTTCCCATCGATCAACAGGAAGACTCCACCAGCGATGCTATAGACCTATGACATTCACCATCGGAAACTTCAGTACAACTTCATTGCTGAGGAGGGGGACTTACGGCGATCAGGAAAGCCCATGCCATGCCCCCACTTCTCTGATACAGGGGCAAACATAATTGTATCAGAACAGAGAAGTTTCGACTCTCGGCTCCAGACCGAACTTACCAATGGCAAAATAAGTAGACAGTTATCACACCTAGCCGAATGTGATACGTTTAGAGTGAAAGCTACTTGGATAAGATAAGGCTAGAACTACGGACCACATTGTCGATCAATATATAACAAGCGGGAGGTATCGCAAAAGAGGGAAGGGACCGCGGGCGGTAAAAGCACAGGGTATCCGAACACGTCAGTAAGCCGTTAGATCGTCGCCGTCGACGTCGCCTCCACTGTCTTCGCAAGTGGTGAGAGCAAGAAGGACAACCCCGGAAGGATGGAGATGAGCTGTGACACATTGACTGATGTGACCTATCAAATGACCTCTGGCTCTGGCAACATTTCGCTTGACAATTTGCTCCAAACTCTCTTCTTGGCTACCAGGGCGTTATTACTGCTTCCATTGAACTTTTGGCAGCATATTCGACATATATGTTCCTTTTTTTTCAAGAAAAAAAGATCGAGATCTCTGAGAGGTTCTGTCATTGGATTCACTAGCAGTGCACCCGTGTGTGTCCAGGGTACCTGGGCGTTCAAGTCACTGTCTTCCAACTTTGCACATGTCCTGCTGTTCTAGATTTCTTCCCGGCGAACCGCATCTTCGATTTTCAATTACTGAGAAAAGCTCCGCTGCATACTGAAGTTCTGGAATGAAGTTCCATGAACTCTGTGCTTCGTAAATGAAAGCATCGGATAACGAAAACAGTCCGATTCCACATGCGTAGCAGCTCCATTCATGATAGCACGCCCTGCCAGCACTTATCACTGCCATAATCCTGTCGAAACTAGCTCTCATTCAAAGGCTATCTACTCACTGCCGCCGTCCCTTCAGCAGTGACTCATTTCTTGGTTTCCTGGGTGCTAATTCCCGTGCTGTTATGCTAGCCCGATTAACGCTTTTCTCCGACATGTCCTAAGTATGTCATATCAGGCCATCTCTGTCTTGATATCTCCATACATCATCAACTCTATTACTGGATAATTCGCACCTTGTCGATCCGCTGGTTCTGTGGATCTGCCTTGAGTTCGCTTGAGCAATGGCACTTTTCACTATTCGGACGTTCAAAGTGTTTTTTCCCCTGCTCCAAATCGCTTCATGTGAACATACTAGTTTGCGCTAACTGTTTATTTCCCGTAAGTCCTTATGCGGCGGCCTGCAAGCCACTGCGCCCGGGAATTTGTATTTTAGGTCGGTGGGTCCATTGGGGTTAACGCCTCATTCCCCCTGGCTTACTACATGTCAGGTGTGCTCTGTCATCCAGCGGTGTTTTTAGCGCCATCCAATTATGAGCCCTTGATCCATTGAGCCACTCAACGTTCGAGACTCGAGTCGAGTCGCGACGCGGCGAGATTGTGAGATTATCAGAGCGACACTGTGCTTAATGCTTCGCGGTCCAGCACTTCATAGAGGTGCTAAACACGCTAGGATCCACGAGGCTATGATACGCCAACCATCTGAGTTGCGTAGTCCGAGCTCTTATTCAGATGGTCCATTAGGATCGATAAAGCACGCCCAAGCCACACTTGACACCGTCCTATCTATCCTCCGAAATTAAACGCTTCACGGCCATCGCCATGAAACGCTATACCGATCGTCGTTCGTTTTCGTTTTTCGACCACCAGAACGTGAAGACGCCGCTCAATGTGTTGCACATCAACCTTATCACTGTTTTTGGCTTCACCATGTGTATCACCATAAACTGCGATGATCTTGCCCACGAAAGGAGGAACCCTCTCGCCCTACATGACTAGGATACGTCACTTAAGAACAACGTGTTATACACGTGTACTCTGTACTTCATCGATAGCCAATCGTTTCAATCTCTTTCTTCCGCAGTACCACCTCTACGACGTTATTTCATAAAAAAATGCTGGAAGATGGATACTCGTGTGGAAAGGAGAAAAATTCATATATAGATTGTGACAAACCAAGCTATCTAACTACCTACGGGATGTACATCCGTTCAATTCGTTCAGGGTAAAGTCAGTCCAAAACAAGATTCCATCATTTTTTTTTGAAGTCCAATTTCGCTGCTCGAGCGTGCCACACCCAACGTGTTGTCTCGTCAAGAGAAAGATGATGCCGAGTTGTCGAAAGTGAATCAACAGACGACAGAGTAACCCTCCTGGTCGTACTCCTCAGCGTAACGCGGCGGGCATCGTCGAATCCAGCCTTGCTTCTGAGTTCCCTGAGTGAAATCGTAAAAAGGTCTATTCGTCAAGAATCATCGATCAATCGTGTCCTCCATCGATGAAGGATCCTCAGTCATTCGCTGTTCCGCTGCGCGACGTGATACCTTTGCAGCCGGCGTCGATTGTGATTTGGCAGTGAGGGGTTTCAAAGTCGGTCAGATCGGGGGGGTTAGATCGACTGCACATCGAAGTAGAACGCGAGTATGCATCCAAATAAAACGTGAGGCCGAGGAGCTTTTACTTTGGCCAGAAGGAATGTGAATTCGTCAGGAATGCCAGATCCTTCGAATGCTGCGAGTAGGACGATCATCGATCAACGAGATGGCATGTGACGCTTGATCAAACATGCTGTTTCGGCTGAAGGAAAAAAGCCCCGCAGACCCACTCTCAACGTCAAGTTGCAAGTGTTCTCACAAGGGAGTCAATGGGCCGGTAGAAGGACAGTCTCGGTTGCGCACCGCGCCATAACAAGTCCCGCACCCTGTATTCGACCAAGTGACATCGATAACATATACCACTTCCTATCCCAAGTGCGAATCCGCAGAAAGCATGAAAAAAAAAAAATAGAACAGAAAATAGCGCGAGTGAAGTCGGTAAAAAGAAAAAAACCAAGCGCAAAAGATCAGGCACAAAGGCAGGCTAGGCTGTAATTGCCATCTGGGAGAGAAAGGCTTAAAAGCCAACATCCGATGCTGAGGGACTAGAGTCTTCCGATGGGGGCTCCTGGCCTCTGACGGAGGCGAGAGAGTGCACTGGCGTAGCGCCATCATCAGGTGGGAGAGAGTGTGACCTCCCGTCGAACATTCCTGGCGAAGGTGTCTCTGTGGATCCCAAGGAGATCTTTTCGTTTATGGCACGAAGTCTCATCATCTCCTGGTCTAGCTCATTGAGACGAGCTTGCATCTCCTTATTTGCCTTTTCAAGAGCAGTGATATGGTTTGTAGCTGAAATGTTCGCCGAAGTTTAATATTGTCTGTGAAAAGTGGTAGACATAGCACTAACCTCGTTCTAAAAGTGAAACCTTTGAGCTCTTTTGATTGGAGATAGGAAGCACTTCCTTCAATTTCGCATAACCATCCCGTAGTTCATCACGCCTACGCTGTTCTGCTTCTATCCTTTGTCTCCGAGTAGCCTCTTTTCGAGAATGAGCCAAATTTTCTGTAAATGCAACACCCATATCGTTATCGTTATCGTCGTCGGAGTCCTGTGAACGACCACGTCGAGGACGGCCTGCTGAGCTCGTTGGTGAGGGGGTAGGGTTGTAACGAACGTGACGATGGACTAGACTGTTGCCTCTAGAGGATGATGGAGAGTTAGCACCGCTGCTATTGGAGTGGTGGTAAATTCCGTCTGCCGATGTGTCTGATCCGGAAACAGGAGGAGACAGGGGGTCATACATATCAGGGGAAGGCGGAGGTGGAGAGGTTGAAAGGGGAAGTGGAACATGAGGCGGTGAAGAGGTGTACACGCCGGGTGTAGGATATTGATGTGGCGAAATAAGGGAAAGGTTATGGTACGACTGTAACCCCTGGTGCTGAAGCTCCGGTACCAGGTGGCCTAGAAAAACCATAGAAGGATTATCAGATGGGCACGAGTTTCAGTAAAATAACAAGAGCGCTGCACCCACGAGGTTGGTGAACTTGATAAGGGCTCAGCTGAGGACTATAGCCGAGAGTATAGGAAGGGTCCTGCTCAGAGTAGAAACCATACGGAGGAGCATTCATTGCATTGTGATCATCTGGAATGCCATGGTGTTGCTGCGGTTGCTGCTGGTCCATTGAGCGGATGAATTCCGATGAAAGGTTCGTACAGAGTTCGTTGGATTCGGATGATCGTGAAATGGCGTGTTTTGAGGGAGAGATCGTGAAGGGTAAAAGGAAGAGAAGAGAGAGAGAGAGAGAGAAAGAAAACAAAGAACAAACTGCAGGACTGTAAAGTCCTTCCCAAAGGACGAGAACTGGAAAAAAAAAATAACACAAGTCGCCACTCAACCGAATGTTTGGCTCTCAAGCCTTTGACTTTGTACAAGAAACATTGATTATCGGGTATACATAATCCAATTGATAGCTAACATGTTCACAGCGCTCGGTAGAAGTATTGGAATCTTGGGATACCCTATCGCGATACTGATACACTGAGATACCTTACTGATTCCTTTCGCAGTCCTACACAACTCGAGATCCACATGTGTGATGCGGAATATTACATCACTCTACGGGGAACATGAAACATTCACAAAATCCTCTTTACATCGTGATGCCATCAAGCACCTACATAGAGGATATTGGAAAGACCACAGAGAGCCACGAAATCGATATGAGAGGATCGATGGAATATACATTGTGTTATTGCTACCGGATCCGTCGGAGCCATCGGCATAGTCAACATTCGTAAGTAGAGCATAACGACATGGTCTCCCATTTCGTGCTGCTGAGGGCTGCTGTTCAGATGATGGTTGACAAGGGCGACGAGCACGATGGGCGCTGCACACAGAATGTTAATATCATTGCTGGCCGAAGTTGAACAATGTGTTCCAAATTTGGTCCACTGACAGTTTATGTATTTATTATTCTCTCACCCTGTCGTGCCATCAACTTTTTTCAACTTGGGCCCCTCCTCCGCAACGTTTCGCGACGTCAACGGCGAGTTGTTCCATTCACAACCCTAAGTAACGGAGGCCAGAAACGTCAATTTTTCGCAATTAGCAGGCGTTCCATCTCTGTGATCCGTGAGTCCCCCGTCTTTGATGTCCTTTATTTTTTTCAGCTTTTGGCAAATTTTGGGACAATCACTGACGGCCGGAATACCACAGATCTATGTTATAGCACTGTTATTTATTCGTTTCAGAACTCCACGAAGCCCCCGCTTAATTTTGCTTCTTTTTCATTCGAATTTTCAAGGCGGGGTACGACCTAAACGTATATATCATGGCAAAGGTTACTTCCACCGACGGCAATGGCACGCCTCCAACATCTTCATGCTTGTCTGCATCTCCCACGTTATTACCGGCCTGGGCTCCGCCAAAATCACCTCTGCCCCCTCACAGGTTAGCCAAACTTGCCAACGCACTAGGCGTATCTACCCCTATGCCTGCCGTCCACAGTAATGCCTCATTCATGTCTCGTACACTGCTAGATAACCCCACACTAGATCCCATACGCCGCTCTCCAACACCATCCATGTCTACTGCGGCCTCAATTGCTGCATATTCCTCATCAGTCTCTAAATACCTCCTGCACGTTATACCTCCTCTGCATCTTCCTCACGAATCGGATGAAGACGTCTATGTCACACCTCCACCAGCTAATGCGTCAGGGTACCATACACAATTTCGTCGAGGAACACTTGTCCCAGTATATTCAACTCTTCAGGCACAGCTTACGGCAATTGCCAAGGAATATGCTCTCCCGAGTACGGCTGGCTTGGTTATCTATCTCGTATCATCTGCAAAGATGTCGTTACAACGAGCTTCTACGCCACAGATAGAACTGCAAGATGACGGAGATGAGCCTGGCCCACGTCTGTCAGAAGAAGTCTGGAAACATCTATGGTCTCGCGTTATGAAAGCAGAACAACGGGAAGACTATCTGCCTCCGCCTTCCAGAAATCACACGCCCATCATTTTTGGTTTGCCCAAGGGTGCGCAATCAACGCCTTTTTTACCCCAGGACGGACCGCCCCTCCGACCACTCCTTTCCCTCAGTCCAGATCCAGATCCTGCCCGACTTCAATCGCGCTTCCCGCCATCTCCCTCCACCCCCTCCACCACATCCGACCTTCCCTCGAACACTAAATCCGCCCCTGCCTCTGCTTCCTCGGTTTCGCATTCCGAACCTGAAACCCCAGACACGTCTACCGACTCTCATTCGTTTATTCGCAATCAGGCTGTACGTAAAGATTCGCTTGACTTGCCGGGACTCGATTCCTCCTCTGTAATCCCCATCTTGGCAAAGGTAGAATTTGATATCGATCGTCGGAAGGCGGCTTGGTATGATCCATGGCTGAGAAGCCGGCGGATGAACCATGTAAAACGTACGGAAAGCAGAGCAGGCCGCAAAGGCAGCATCAACGAGGGCGAGGAGTCGCAAGACACATATGTCCCCGTTAGTCTTGTAACGGGAGACAAGGAAGCCTCGAACCTTGTGTTATCCAGGGGTGTAGCCTTAACTCAACAACCTACGCCCATGTCAGTTGGCTATAAGGCACTTCCCGAGCCTCCAGATGATGACGACGAGTCGTCTGAAGGAGGCAGCAACGGGGATGAGCTTGTTGCACACACTGGTACGTTAGATGGGGACCCTTTGGCGGATGTGTTCGGTACTGACGCCAATACCTGGGCAGCTACGCAAAGCTCACCTCGTCAGGACTCTAAACGCAACACAAATCCTAATGTTGTCCCGCTGGCAATGAATGCAACCGACCTGGCTGCGCTTCCAAATTCCTCAGAGTTTGGAATAGCGCATTTGGGCAACGATGAGGATGAAGTACAGGATTTGCTGGATCAGATGTCTCGTCCTCAATTCTCAGTCACGAATCCGTCTCCTCGAAAAAGATCGTCCTCACTGACTAGCTCCCGAAAACATGTGCCTCCGCCCCTGGTGCTCAATACTAATACTGGAGTTAGGGATCTAGCCGTTCCGACTGAGGCTAGTCCAATGCCTAGCAGTGCGGGAAGTACATACTTAGCGTACATGCATGGGTCTTTTTCCGGCGAAGCTTCCGTTAGTGGTAGCGGAGAACAGCCAGAGGCAGAGGATGATGGGCTAGAGCGCCTGCGCAATCCAGAGGGGAATGAAAAGAGAGGAGGCGCTGTTTTCGATGACCTCGACCTGGGATTGGACCCTACTGAAGATGTGAGTTATTTGTCCCACCTCTTAGCTTTGTTTTAAATTTGACATGTGTCACTCTCACCCCAGTTCGATGACGGTGATCCATACGACCGGCGTCGGAGCCAGTTTTTGATGAAAGCTCAGCTAGACGAGATCGAACGAGTAAATTATCTTCATAACTTGATGTCATGCCTGTGATTGATGTCTTGTGCACAGACTATGGTCCAACTTTCCCCGCGCATACTGCATACCGACCTTACTGAAGAGCAAGAAAATATCTCAGCGACATCATCTCCAAATAAATCTCTGTCTCTATCCCCAGGCAAGTGGAATGGGACATATTCTCCTAGACTTCGTCGACAGCACAGTGAAGCAAGCAACGCCTCGTATGTTTCATTCACCGCGTATTTTCCACACATATTGACCTATGTATCTGCGGAAATAGGGATTCTCTGGAGTCCAAGGGACAGGCATGGCCAGCGGTACCCTTCTCATCTATTAGCGACACTCCTAAGAGCCCGCCTCCATCTCGACTAGGCGGGCCTCCCTCACCTCCCAGATTAGCAGTCAACGGCATCACCACCTCAGCACCGTCATCATTCGTCGCAAAATCCAGATTATCAGCGTCTGAAATGTCGACAGAGACACAGATGCGGAAACGGGCCTTGGAGGAGGAGCAAAGCTATGCTGGTTTCGCCCCACCTACTATTCCGACGGAGTCGCCCATTATTCCACTATCCCCCGACCCTTTTGGCCGCTTTTCGAACGGGCGATCATCGGCATATTGGGAGACTGAGACTGCCGTGCAGCCTCCATCTTCTACGCTCAGTGCTGTAACAAACGAAACGCACAGCCGGAATCGCAGCACCTCATCGGCGGCGACTAGTCGTTTTTCTATGGACTCAGTCAATGGAGAGGAGCCAGCTGCCAGACCTGTCACTCGTTCGACCTTGATGACTGTCAATACTATCAAGAGACTCTGGAGGAAGAGTGGGAAGAATGTTCCAATGCCCAACACTGCGCCACCGCCACCGCCGCCTCCTGTCGGAGGACGAACATCGATGCAGGTACCTCAACGTCCTGAACGTCCATCGGAGGAGCAACTGGATCTGACTCCAAACACTCCTACGACGGGTAGATTTTCCCCTCAACTTGCCCCATCTCGCAAATCGCCGGAGTTACCGCCAACTCCTCAACCATCGTCCCCGCAACCTCATCAGCAGACATTCCCTCAACAACTCCCAGTACATCCACTACTGCCTCAACATCTGCCAGTGCCTCAGCAGCTTCCAGCTCACCCGCAAACCCACCAACTGACAGTTCCCCAACCCCAACAGTTGCCTGCTCCACAATTGGCAATTCCCCAGCCACCGCAACGGCCTCCCCCGTTTGCCGGAAGACCATCTATTGTTGCTGCACAGATGGTACCCAACAGGGGAAGTGCGTCAGTGGAACATCTGCATTTCGACCAGGAGTCACCATACCCGACACGTCGAATTCCACCTTCTCCTCAGCTGACCCAGTCTCCACCTCTCCCCTCCGCAAGTCCACGAATAAACGACATCCCTTTTGCTCTCCCTCCAACCCCGCCGGACAAGGAGAGGCCTAGTGCTCGCAAGTCCATT
Organism: Tricholoma sp. MG99; assembly: GCA_003521275.1. Taxonomy (NCBI): domain Eukaryota; kingdom Fungi; phylum Basidiomycota; class Agaricomycetes; order Agaricales; family Tricholomataceae; genus Tricholoma; species Tricholoma sp. MG99. Next base: position 11,056 of record QOVE01016365.1, read on the forward strand.
CTAAAGGGATGGAAGGCAGCAACATCAAGCACATCGCAACCTTCAAACGGTGAAACACGGTCGAGTGTCGATAGGCCAACGGAGAGGTCTAGTATAGAGCGGCCAAACGTGGATCCGCTGAGTAATGTCGCAGCTCGCAGTAGAAGACCCAGTATTCTGAACTTTGGTTCATCACGGAACTCTGTGGTCTCCCCGCCCCCGGATATCCCCCCGAGTCCACAGATCCCGCAGCAGTATGTCGACCTGTTACGGAATGAGCACCGACAATCCATGAAATCAAAGCTTTCCTCTGGCTCGGTAGATTACACAAGCTCGGGCCCAGCGCCCTCTGACCGCCCCTCGGATCCAAGGTCAGCATCTCCCCAACGGTCTAGAAGATCATCCCAAAGCTCGCGCCCCAGCTTTGATACCTCACAGTTTGAGATTGTTTCTCCTAAAATAAACTCTACGCTGTCCTACCCGTATCATGAACTCGACCACAATTAGGAGCTTGTACTGCTCCGTAGTATACATTATCTTGTTTTCACTGATCTTGATGATTCGTTGCATTATTTCATATCGCCTTCATATATTTGTAATCCATAGCACTGAGGTCATAGGAAACCATGACTGACTATTCAATGAAGATTTTTTCAGTGATATCGAGTGTCCCACGATATTCTCCTACATACATTTATAGCGTTCACGAACCACAGTCTGGGTATAAGTACTGAATGCAACAGTAAATACAAAGAAAATCTTATCAATCTTATCAGTCGACCCGATTTAAGTTAGAGCGAAAGTACGGATGGCGAGCTTCTACTAGAAGCCGAATAGTCGGAAGACGAGATATAGGAAGGAACCCAGGAAACGAATTGCCGATAATCCAGCACTGAGAGAAAAACGCAGTTAGCCAAAAGGCCACGAAGGATAGGGCGTATGGACGTACAAGGCAATGAAAAGGAAGGTGAGATAGGGATTGAAAGAGCTGCCATTGGTAGCCTGTACATGTTTGGCAATCCAGTTGTTAAATGCGCGTGACGTGAAAACAACGATCATGAGCCTAGAGTTTTGGAGCAAAGCTATATCAGCGAAGATACAGCCTAACGGAAAAAAAACACACATGTTAGACCCGACCCAAGCTAGTACAACATTTGTACGGCTGTTCCTGTCATGATCTGCCTGTTTGGTAGCAGCATCACGATGCTGTCTCTCTTCAGGAACTTTAGTCTTCAGTGCGGTTCGTGCAGCTATCCATAAGTGGTCGACGTCTTCACGAGCAGTGGGGAGTTCGACTTCCAACATTTCTTTGCCGTTTTCTCCTTTGACTTTCTTCGCTCCGCCGAGATCCTTAACGGCGCCGTTGTCACCTTTCGTGCCCCAAGTGACATCGTGCAGGTTGCACATGGCATACATCATCAAGATGTTGACATAGGATGGCAGAAGGAACATGTATTGGATGAAGCTAGTGAACATGTGCCATGGTTCGAAGTGCATAAATGAGGTGATGAAGTAGAGGCCATATGTAGCGAGCAGGGCAATGAATATCTCTTGGAGAGTCCGGTTGGTCTTGAGGGCTCTGTTGAGATAGATCAATTTAGAGTCCAAGACGAAATAGACTGATCTAATCTAACTCACGCAGGTAAACTTTTTATTCCGTGCACGTTGTTAACTAAGGCCAGATACACAGTATATCCCGCACACCACATGGTGATAATATTGCAGAGACCGAATAGGAATATAGCTATCGTGTACATCCATTTAGACCCCTGTGTAATGTTTCAGACAAGTGTGAAAGATGTAACGACACTGATCTTTACCTGGGGTCTGTTTCCGAGGGAACACACAAGGACAACAAAGATAATGCCAATGTAGAGGTTCAAGAAGATTTCAAACACGCTCTGTCCAGCGCCAGCAGCAAGAAAGTTGAATGCATCTGTGCTCGAAGTAGTAGCCGACGAGACAAGCTGACAGTAACATAAGACTTCGATCAAAAATTTAAGAGATATACTCACGAAAAAAAAGGCGAGATAAAAGTTGGCCAGCGAAGTCCATGTGAAAATGAGCTGTATAGCGTTGTAGATAAACTCAAACTAGCAATATGTGTAAGTATTTGAATCAGAGACAACAAGCATCGAAATACCTGAAGAACAATTTTACGGAAAAAATTCTGCCCGGATGTCCAGATCCTGTAGAAGAACACGGTCGCGTGGATCGAGGCAAACAAAGAACCGTTCAGCCATCGACGACGCTGAGAAATGAACTCTGGAACCTATAACAAACACGAATATGTTTAGCACTGCAACTGCATTCAATCAATTTCGTACTTACGGTGGTTGGAACATCGGTAGAAGCCTTGGCACTTTTGACATATTTCAAACTGAAAGCAATTGTTAGGAACCTGCAAAGAAGACACAATGCCACGTACGTCCAACCCTCGCGCTTCTTGGTTACAATTTCGAAGCACAAGATACGATCTTCGGCAAGATACATGTTTCTCTAGCAGTATTCAAGTTTATCAATTAGATCAACCGTATAAAATATATCACACCTCTAAAACAAAGGTGAGTAACCGTTAAGATGAAGTCATGTTAAAACACTCATACCGAACAATCCAGCGTTGCTGGACCCGCCGTGCATGGTCTCGCCCTTGAAGTACGAGGCGAGGGGACCCTTGCCATCCGGACCATTCAGCAATGCACGGTACCTGTATGCACTGAAAGCACCAGGAAGAACACTGATATATCCGAACACACTCTGGGATGATTATCAGTTGAAAAGAAAATGGTGAGGTAGGGGCAACGGACCTCCAACGGCTTGTCCAGGATATTGGACATCTTGTACTACACAGAAGATAAATGGGTGGGAAGGAGTAGAATGAAGGTACAAAGTACCTCAAAGTTCTGAGAAGCGGCCAGAGGACTTGTGAGGAGAAGACTACAGCCCCTTCCTGTATCTACGCAGATTCTGAGATACACAATATTCATAGGTGGTAGCCGATGAAATGATTAGGAGTGCTTACTCGCCACAGGCGCCGCCAACGTAAGAGTGCTTGTCAAAACCTAACGCATATTGAACTAATATTCAGGATACAGAACAAAAGACTCACATTTCCAAAGCTCATAAATAGAAGTTCCAGTGGGCTTGGTCCCGACATCCAGTAGAACGCAGACTACACTTGCTAAATACGTGTGGTTTCCAGAATGCATCGGCGAACTCACCATTGGGCTTAATAAGAGGACCAAAAGCATTAAAGAACCACCGATGACTGTTGAGCTTCTTCTTGTTCTGCTCCTTCAGGCAGAAAATGATTTGCACCGGGCAAGATCCCTGAGAAACTTCACCAGTTTCGGAAACAACAACACGAGACGTATACCTAGGAGGGTGCCACATCAGCACGGAAAGTAAATAAAAATAATAGACAACACAGAAACCCTACTCGAAGATGTGGGCAGTAACGTCTTTTCCTGCCACTGAGTCCTTAGGAATGCCTTCCTGAAAGCAGCCCATCTACCAGGGGATGTTTGATTAGATAAGAACAAAAGAAAATGCAGAACTGACCAGACTCAAAACGTGAAGAGTACGTTTGTTGACTTTGCTGCGGCCATCGGAGACGATGCAAACAACAACTTTCTTCCAGCCATCTGGTCCCCAAGTCTTAGACCTATTGCGGGAACAAAGATGTGCAATGTTCTTGATCACACTGGCAGAAGGAGAATGTCGTTAGCATTACGATCCACCTGTGACCATATTACTTACGAGTTCATTGTTTTAGTGAACAAGACTTCGTCTTCGTTATACATGGTCATAACAATGAACAACTCTGTCTCACGACCCATCAAATACGGCCGTAGGGAATAGCGAGATGACATAAAGTCGTCTGGATCACATGTAGCGGCGGTATATCTCAGCTTTGACATCTCTTCTACATTCTTTTTGCCCTCAGGAATGATATGGGAGGGCACAGGCACATCAAGGACCAAATTGCCCTGAAAGAGCTGGACCTGGCGAACGGACCTCCGACGCATCATTTTTTCTCTGGCAGTGGAATAGCCTGTATAGCTTTGGTCACTATACAAGCCAGGACGTTGTTGCTGCATTGGCGGATAATTCGGCTGCTGATAGTTCTCATAGTTTATGACGGGGACCGGGGGTGCATACGAAGGCACCTCAGACATCTCGTTGGGATTGAGATGTGCTTGCGAGCCTGCATAGCTGCTTTGATAAGACTTTGCATCCCAGTTTGATTGGCCGTAGGAATCATTGCGAGGAGTGGGGGGGTAGTCGACGACATGAGAGGGGGGGTACTGAGTCTGAGTGTAACCATTGTTGCGTTGCTGCGGGGGATAGTAGGAATCCCCATCCCGTCGATAAGTTACTGGCATTTTGGTTAAGGCTGGTAGCTTGAAGGTGTGAAGCGAACGTCGAGTAAAGCGAACGGACGGTCTGAAAAAAGAAAGACCTGGAAAGAGCGTATATGGCGGCTGAGCGCTACCAGATTGCAGCCGGCTAAACGATACTCGAGCAAACCAGGAGAGAAGATGAGGAAGGAGATGGGAATTTCAAAGGATTCAAGTTTGATGGTCCTTCACGACCCAAATATCCATCATGGATCATTGCTATCCTAATTAGGAAATGTTGTTGTCCTAAGGACCGAAGAGCAAGCTAGACTATGTAGCTGCTAGCATGGGATACAATTGCCGACCAGTTCATGGAGGCAAACATTTTCATGAAAGCCGACATGAATTTGACTGTCAGCGTTTTCGGTAGCGGATATTACATATCCGCTTGACATGGCGGATCCGGAACCTTGAGCCCGAGCTGTGTATTGACTGCACCATTAATATTAGACATACGACATGTACTTATGGGTGTGTATGTTCATCTGTATAAGCAACAACGCGTTGATAAATCGCGTATTAGGGGATGACAGATCGGGAAGACTTCTCTCGCCGCTTCCACAGTCTTATCACCCCCTTGGCCGAAAGGGTTTTG
>QOVE01016393.1:0-24081 GCA_003521275.1 Tricholoma sp. MG99
TTAGGGATGTGGTTCGGATGTTCCTAGCCACTGGTATAGTCTTTCGACAGACCTGAACCCTTACTGGTCAAGCTACTACGTCTCTCAGCCCGAGATTCTTGCTTACTGGAAGGATCTATACCATAAGTATAACCTAGCGGCACATACGATACTTGGACATGGCGTTTATTCTTCAGAGTGGGATTCTGACCGTCAGCTTCATAAGATAACGGTGGAGAATACTGCTACCGGAGAGCGGACGAACACAGAGGCCGAAATCATATTCTCCGCCATGGGGGGGTTCCGTGATCCTGCATATCCTAAGGATATCCTTGGCACTGATAACTTTGGCGGGCAGATGTGGCACTCTGCCAAGTGGCGACATGACGTCGATCTACGAGGAAAGCGCATCGGCTTAGTCGGGAATGGGTGCTCAGTGTGTGTTCTCCAGCCAATCTTGGGACTATAATACGCACTAAGCTCTTTCGTAGAGCCCAAATTTTGCCTGAAATATCTGCAGATCCATCTGTGACGGTCATCAATTTTTGTCGAACACCACAGTGGTTTGTTCCACGGGTCAGTGAATATTTTTCGACGAGCAGTGTTATAATTCATATTCCTCTGACTTGGAATTAGCCTAACTCACGATATTCCCCTTGGCTGAAATGGGTTTTCGCACATGTACCGCTCGTTATGCGCTGGTATAGAAATCGAATTATGGCACTGGTATTTTTGTTGATGTTCCTGCCGTGCTTCATGGCTGATTATTCGAATGATCATAGTCGGATTTCAGTTTCTTGATTTTTCGGAAGAACAGCGGCATACTCGGAAGACTGGCAAAGCGCGTATGTTTCACCACTGCTTTCATGTGTTCTCCTTGTCATTATCTTGCAGACGATGAGTATGTATATCGCGAGAAAGGCTCCAAAAGATCAAGTTTCAAGGTTGATACCGGATTATTGCGAGTCGCGAGCCGCCTTTCTTTCTAGGTATGCAAGACCCTAATGCCTCGATCACAGCCCCAGGGTGCAAACGAATTATTGCGGATCCCGGTTACCTGGCAGCTTTGCACCGACCAAATGTCAGCCTGAAATGGGACGCTATTGAAGGAATTGTTGAGAATGGGATTAGCTTAGGGACAGGCGAGATTGTTCCCTTAGACATCATTGTCTTCGGGACAGGCTTCTCAATCGTGCGTCTGATCACTTTGGGGTCACTTTGCATGGTCTCGACAAACCACTCATAGGGACCTACGGATATGAGAATCCGAGGCAGTAAGGGACACACTTTGCTAGAATATTTTGCAGCACAGGGAGGGCCTACTGCATACCTTGGCATGTGCATACCAGGCTTTCCAAATCTGTTCATTCTTCTCGGTATGTATTTGGGATCAGTCTGCCCTTACAAATTTGACCCATCGATGGCCAGGTCCTAATGTTGCGACTGGCCACGCGTCCGTTATCTTCAGCCAGGAATCACAAGTGAGCTGCTAGATAATAATAGAGAAAACCTCCGAAAACATATGTCTGATGGGTGGACAGATCGGATTGGCCCTTCAACTGATCAAACCTGTTCTCAATGGCCAGGCAAAATCTTTCGAGGTGACTGAAGAAGCTACAGAAGACTATAATGCTTGGTTGCAGGAGCGCTTGTCAAAGTCAGTTTGGACAGAGTGCAACTCGTACTACCAAGTCGACGGTCGGAAGCAAAGCAAGATTATCGCCACGTTCCCAGGTCCAGTTACGTTATTCTGGTGGCTAGCTCGGACCCCTTCATGGAACAAGTTTCATGGCGTAGCAGCAGAAGCATGGGAGAAACAACGGCGACAGAACAGGATGAAGAAGTGGGGTGGTCTGGCTGTATTTGCGATTGTAATAGTTCTGGGGAGAGTATTCACGATAAAGGACCTGTTTCTCAGGTCCTTTGAGAGATTATCAGGGGAATTATAATGGCAGATATCACAAATGCAATCAATGAGTGGTCACTGCGTGTTTGTTGGCTGCGGCGCGGCCGCGTTGATGAGCTGCCTATTTGGGAGCGGAGTCGAAATGAAGCGAGGAACACCTCGACGTAGCTCCCACCCAACTAATAGGCCTTGGAGGCCCTAATCCTCTCCTTTTATACGCTTTTCTCTCTTATACCTCCAATGACTTCTCACTCACAGCCTCACTCCCACTCCTCATCTACCGCAAATCTCGTTGGAATTCATTATCGTGTTGGAAAGAAAATCGGCGAGGGGTCATTCGGCGTCATCTTTGAGGGTGTGCCTTTCCGTGTCAAATGTCTTGAGCATTTTAACAACTGCACCACAGGTACCAACCTGCTGAATTCACAGACTGTTGCTATCAAATTTGTATGTGTCGGTCGTTCATGTTATCAATTCCAGTAGGAATAACATAGGATATCATAGGAACCCAGGAAGGCTGAAGCGCCTCAGCTGCGAGACGAATGTCGTTCCTACCGTATACTTGCTGGGTGCAGTCAGTCCGGTTTCCGAATACTACTATATTCCCTTTGGTTGACCATCCGTATTTTATTCAGCTGGGATCCCTCAAATATACCATTTCGGTCAGGAAGGACTGCACAATATCCTTGTAATCGACCTACTCGGACCAAGTATGGAGGATTTATTTGATATGTGTGGTCGCAAATTTTCCATCAAGACTGTATGCATGGCGGCCCGACAAATGGCAAGTATATTTTTCCTTTCATCAAACTTGCTAATTGTTTAATCCATTTCCAGTTGGCCAGAGTGCAAACTATTCACGAGAAGAACCTAATATATCGCGACATAAAGCCAGACAACTTCCTAATTGGCCGGTCAGGGACTAAAGGTGCTAATAGTCAGTCAACCTTGTCGGTCTCAGTGACTTCCACCCCCCTTATTATCTGTTTTCACTGCAGTTATACACGTCGTGGACTTTGGAATGGCTAAACAATACCGTGACCCTAAAACCAAGCAACATATTCCTTACCGGGAACGAAAGAGCTTGAGTGGCACGGCGCGATATATGAGTATCAATACTCATTTGGGCAGAGGTAAATCTTTTCATCCGATTTTCCACCCCGGCCAACCATTGTAAACACCAGAACAGTCTCGAAGAGATGACCTAGAAGCCCTCGGTCATGTTTTTATGTACTTTCTGCGAGGAAGCCTGCCATGGCAGGGCCTCAAGGCCGCAACAAATAAGTTGAAGTACGAGAAGATTGGGGAGAAGAAGCAGACTACTCCAATCAAAGAATTGTGTGAAGGTTTTCCTGGTAGGATCTCTCCACAATTCTGTTTATGTTTCTCTCACTAGACTTCTAGAGGAATTTGGGATTTATTTAAATTATGTGCGAAAGCTCGGGTTTGAAGAAACACCTGACTACGACTTCCTTCGAGAACTTTTTGCCAAGGTGATGAAGAGCAACAATGACATTGATGATGGTGTCTTTGATTGGAACCTGTTGAATGGTAGGTTCCAACTATGTCGTCATGCTCTCTGCGTTAACAAGCGAAACTCAGGCGGGAAAGGTTGGGAGGCAGCAGCAGTAAGTCTTTCAATCCCTAGGCTGCCGAACGATCGATTAAAGCTTGTTGCGCAATATTAGAGCCAAAACCAAATGCTGGCCCAAATGCAAAACGCAGGATTGGTTCAGGAGCGGCGTAGAGAGAATCGCGAAGTCGACCGAAGGCGATCGCAAGGTGGCAATATCGTCCCACCATCTCCTGCACTCGTTCGTCACGGATCAAAGCAGCGTCGTGTGCCAGCCGCCCTTACCCCGGGCGGTGTTGGAAATGCACCTGGCCACTTTACACCCCATTCTGCTGCTGCGCATGTGAATATCCCGATTGGAACACCCCAGCGTGCTAGTGCGCAACATCCCTATGCTAACCCAAGCACTGGCGGGTATGATTATGGCCGAGAAGTCGGAGACGACTCATACGGCATTCAGCAGCAGTATGGCCGGGCATCGCCTATGGTCTCCAGCGTTGGAGCGGCTCCCCCTGCAATCAGTAATGTGCGTGCGCAAGGCGGGAATACAGGGATATCACACGGGGATGGTTACAATGGACAAGATGCAGTCGATGATATTCCACCGAAACCAAGTTTACTGAGGATTCTCACGTGTCGATGTTGAAATCGGCAGTGTCTTTTGTATACCTTTCTCCCCATGCTGCTCCCGCATGGCATACGCTCCGCACTATGTCTTTCCTCTTCGCTTGGATACCCTTTATTGACTTTCCTCCTAATATCGTGGTGCTAATTTGTGATGTGCATAAAACGTGGAATACACAATTGCTAAGATTTATTTGAAAAGTGTAGTTAAAATACAACAGATCAGATTGATCATGCATCACTTCCATGGATTGTCAATGTCCAACAATGCATTATCTTTGGATCCGGAAGGTTGAGTCTCAGGTTTGAGGAATTTCTCTGTTGGTGGAGGAGGATCTTCTTGCTCGTATTCGTCTTCCCACTGATCATGGGCTACTACTATACTTTAGCTAACTGGGCTTGCCCCGCAAAAAAAAACAACTCACAGGGCTGAGGGGATCCACCATTCTCTTCAGTCGACTCTTCCATCGCCACATTGTTCTCAAGCGTATGCGTTGGGTGGATGTAGCGTTGATCCGCAGAGATGGACGGCGTCCTTGCAGATGCCTCTTTCTGTGATCTATTATTGATCGGCGGTTTGCTCGGACCCTCCCTTTCATGCACGTCCGGAAGACGGTGCTTGTGACGGAAGGATTGACCAGGCGTTGATGGCTCCTGGACAGGCCGCGCCGCCCTGCTAAAACCCTCAGCACGGTCGTCTTGACACTCGCCTGGGCTATGTGATATAGATCTTCCTGGCAAGCAGCCATCTGAATGACCTTGGGTTTGATACCTTGATGGGTCGGAGAAGGGTTGGGGTTCCCGCGCCCTCCACTGACTCTGGTCTTGGGACTGGCGAGGGCGACGATTGGGACCTTGGAAAGGTTGATCACTTCTCTGATTATCGTTTCGATAATTATACTGTCGACGATAAGGGGTCCCCGCTTGTTGGGAACCTAACCACAAAGTTAGATCAGGAATCTATGAGTGTACCGAGAGAGAACCTACGACCATTGAAACGCGGCCCGAGAGGCACGTTGGGGAATGGGGGTCCCTAATGGTAAAGGTAAGTTTCCACGCGCGAACTTTAAAATGTCTTTCACCTGATTGAAGTGGCCTGGCGCCTAAGACTGAATATCAGCTTCACGAACATGGACAAAAGTAATTTGAAGGTACCTGATAGTGATAGTTGCCTTGTGGCCAAACTACCTGAGGGCTATTATGGGCGTCTGGGGGGCAAAAATGGGTACTATGCGGAATTCCCTGGGACTAAACATGGACATAGTCAGCATCAAAGTAAAGTTGAAAACACAGTGACCAACCGGGACCATACAGTATACCACTTGAGGTGGCTATGGCGACAGTCAGCAATTGATGAAGGATGAACCATGATCACCAACATGGATAACACTACTTGTATTCCGGAGCATCGTTGAATTAAAAACCGTTGTTTTTAATTCAGTGAGTTCTCGTTGTAGATCGGCCAGTTGAGCCTTGACGTCGTCTATTTTCTCAGCAGATCCTGTATGGTTGAAAACAGGTCTGGGCTCGTTGGAATTACTCATCAGTACGTCCGTATCCAAATATGAACGATTATTATTAGTCGTCGCATGATTGAGCGCCTGAGCGATCCCTGACCCTCCTCTATCTGCTGTGAAGGACGTAGATGAAGGGGAAGATCGGGAAGACGAAGACGAGGGCGAGGACAAGGAGTAGCTCTGAGAGCCGTCATCTGCCTTTGGAGCACTTTTCTTGAACCGGAGTGTTTTTATTACAGTGCGGGAATCTTTCCGTGGAAAATCTTCTCGTCTGGCTCTTTCGGGACTTGCACTCTGGTTCGCGAGTGACGAATGAGGACCAGGCTTTCGTGCCTCCCGCCTCGGTGATGCGTCGCCCTCCGTAAGGGAAAGACTTCCTGATGCAGTCAACTTATCACTAGCTGGTTTTCGTCGTGGGATAGGATACATTTTAGATATCTTGCGTTTCTCTTGGGGAAGGGCGAACCCCGTATCTTGCATTGATGGCTTGTTGAACTTAAGGACTTCAGTAGCCGCAGGTTTCGACTATGGAACTACAGTCAGCATATTTTGGTCTATAACTCAGCAAATGACACACATACCACATTCGGTAATGGTTGACTATGCGATAATTTGCGCCTGATGCTGTACGAAGCAGCAGGAACAAGAACGTGGTCCATGACACAACGTTTGCGTTTCCGCGAGCTAGGACTCGCTGTACCAGGGTCCTCCAAAGACGAAATTTGATTAGAAGGTCTGGTCGAGTCATCGAGATTTCTCCTGCTCGAATCGAAAGACGTCTGTGGCTATAATAATCAAATGACAAAGTAATCCGCCCAGGTATAACCTTACCTTTGAAACCTCTGTATCATACCAGCCAATAAGTGAGGGTTTCGCTGGCTTACCAAAGCGATAAGCCAGTGAAGCATAAACTCGGTTATAGGTCTGATTTGGTCGAATTCCATCCTGCTGGCTCTTTAAAAGGGTCTGAAACGCATTTTGGTATGCAGATTTACTCTTGACGTGGAAATCATGATAAGCCATGTGGGTTTCGCCACTGGTCTGGAGTAGAATTGCGTCGGCAGAATGGACTCGTTGGTCTAATAGGTGCTGAAAGCATTTTGCAGCATGGCATTTCTTGCAGCTTAAAGCCCAGGGAAAAGGAACACAGTGGGAGTCCCCTCTTGTCCTGCAAGCCTTGGTTTCTCGCTAGAATGACGCGGATGGATCGACGTTAGTAAACGTTTCCCAAAGAATAATAAAAAATACCTTGTCTTTGCGAGTCTGTTCCAACACTCTTGCCGCCCTAAACACGCCGCCATCTGGCCTCATGTAGCTAAATGTGCCATGTTCGCTTTAGTAACTCAGTGCTATCCAGAGCAGGCAAATACTAACGGTGGTTTATCCCGTGCTGATGGGAGCCTGTTCTCTTGCACAAACTGGGACAACGCATCAAAAGCATCCCGGCGAAGTCGCAGAAGCTCGTCAAACGGCTGGCGTTGCTTTGCATCCATTTCGCCACAGGGACAGCTTCTGCCCTCCACGTAACAACCCGCACAGATAGCATAGGATTCGGGATGTTCATCCTTTCCGCTGTCCTCCAACGGCCTCTCTACACAACGATTGCACTCGAAGAAGCTTTGAAAGATATCGCCACCACAGAAGTCGCAAACTATTCGATCATCCGGATCTTTAGAGACATCGCCTCCGTCTTTCCCCTCATGTGTTGATGTTACCGAAGAGGCACTACTTGGGCTGGGAGACACCGCGTGAGATTGTGGTGACGACAGACACTGTATCGTCAAGTGATCTGGAGAATACTCTTCTATCAGGACATCGTCGAATAACCGAACGAGTTCCTTCATATCCACCAACAAGGTTCCAGCGCTTGGTAGTGAATCTGTCTTTCGGGAGAGGGCTGCTGGCAATGTGTCTGTCTTTCGGGAGAGGGCAGCTGGCAATGTGTCTATCTTCCGGGAGAAGGCCAGCAGTTGAAGTTGCTTGGTATAGTGACGAAGGGTGTGGTATATAGTCGCCTTGACTTGGTAAATTTCAGGTCTACAAACCCTATTTTTTTTTACAAGTGAGCGTTGGAATCGAGATGTGAGCTATACTCACCTGCGATATATAGGAAGTTCATGATAGTAAGAAGCAGTCAGACCTTTCAACGTCATCCTAGACCAGGACGTCTTTAGAGTGATTCCACCGAAATTGACAACTTGATGGCAACTCCTTGGTGGGACCAGCACTAGGTCGCCGAGAATCTGTTCAGCTACGTAAACGGTAAACGGTGCCTCTGCAAGCTGCTGTACAGTAAGGACGTGGGTTTCGTGGTCGAGTTCCTGGTTCAGCGTATGAAACCACTCTGATACATGCGGAGCATCAGAGCTTTTTGTCATAAACCAGAAAGATGATCCCCCGTTCTCGGTATAGCACATCAAATTTTGGCCTGAGGAGGCACACAAGTCCTTATGGCAAGGAGTGAATGTATCGCCAATTCCCAAATAACACATGAGCGTTTCAACAGAAAGCTGCAGAGGTTTGAACGTCATATCATGCCCGTCAAGTATGAAAGAAAGAATCGAACCGAAGCTGGCAGGTTGTGCAGCAAGTTAGTTGGCGCATCAGGTAACAGAGATGATGGGATAACCCCTGCACTCTGAAGCCATTGGCGCCATAGTTCTGGACATTCCGCGTCCTTGCCATATAGTCGCTCCAGCTCTGCATCATACTTTCTTTAGTGAAATTACAGCAGATCACAAAGAATTCACTGACCTTCAGGAAAGGTATGGATGGGAGACTCTCTGCACTTCTTGATCAATTCTGAGATTTTGAGAGTATGGTCAGTCCGGTCATGGACGTTACGGGCGGTGATAGCTATAGAAAAAGGGTTGTATACAAGGACAAATTTGCAAAAAGGGAGAACGCCTTACCTTGATCATCCCGACTAAATGAGTCGATGCTGAACATATCCTTTGGCCACTTCTCGTGTTTATGCCACCCCTCTACTATGAGAGGTATCCCATTCTTCTCGTACGCATCAATCGCTGCCTGTAAACCAACGTCACATGGAACTCGCTTTATTGGACGGAAGCGCTTGGAAGACTGAAGGATAGAATACAAGGTCCAACCAGCAGTAGAAATTTCCGGCTTCTGAGGCCGTGAAATAGGTTGCACTACTCTCTGTGTGTCGTTACTCGACATCGCGTGAAGAGTGCATTCCGGGGCCAAGGTGAGTGAAAGCGATTTATCTGCGTTTAAATTGGTGTTTGTATCATACACGTGATGTCCAAGCTGGCGAGGTTTGTCTCCCCAGTTGTGCCCAGTGGACTTCAGCTTCTTTCTCTGCTCCTCGATGGTCATGGTTAGGCAGAAGGACGGGGGAATATAGAACAACAACAGCTCCTAGCGCCCGGCTACTTGAATCTGCAGCCTGATGAGGGCTGGGAATCCGCTGAGAATCATATGTTACTATATCGGTATGGGATCGTGATTTGGCGTCTAACTTTGCCCTGGCAGCAGTGCTCATGCAGATGGAACGATATCGATCATGAAGCTTGGAAGTACAAAGAACATTCATTATCTAGGCAGTGTCTAAAGCTCCGGAGTATCGTAGTACAGGGTCGACAGCAGCAATATCCTACTCGGTATTGTGCCTACACACACACATGGTAGCACTGCCTAGCAACGATGTTCTTTGTATGGATAATAGGAAGTTTACAGCATTGTCAATCATTGAATCAATACTTACATACTTAATGGCTGTCGGATCGGAAGAACAAGTGTTTCGCGTGACCTGTTCAATACGGCACCGCATTCATATTCTACCATGTCCACTGCACAGGCGTCCTCTTCTGATTTCGACTTCTGGGAGTTTGTCAATTGCGGACGATGTCAGCTGCCATTCTCACTTGGCACTACTGTTCCCTTCTGGCTCACCGAATGCGGACATGTCGTATGCAACAACCATCTCAGTACGTGTTGCTGTGTTATTACGACATATCTTACAGAAGGTCTTTTGAAAGATGTCGATCAGAGCTGTAATCAATGCGGCGCTCAAGGTGTTCAGCTCGTTCCCTTGCAACACGAAGTTTGTTCACCGCCATCGGACCATGTCGACATCAGGATTGATTTTATATTGTAGCTGGACCATCCTATGTCTGAATGGTTTCGCTCCGTGCCGATCTCTCTGGACAACATCGCACAAGCTGCAAAGGCAGGCTTCAATGATCTTGCTGATATGAACTTCACACAACGTCTTTATAGTTTCAACAAGAAACACTGGCGTCACAGATTCGTCATTATAGGACTAGACTTCAAAAGCAACGCGTTTTGATCTTGCGACTCGAGCACGAGGTAGCCGAAGTCAAGAAGTACTATTTGCTTTTCCACCACTCCTGACGCTTGCTACTATCGTGTTCTAAAGTTCAACTTCAGAATGAACGAAACTCTCGATAACGAAAATTATCAACTCCGGCAGCTCTGTCAAAGTACGCAAAACCCTAGTCCTGGATTTAGTATCAATCTTCAACAGCCGTCCGACACCGTGAATTCTAATGGCAAACGCCCAATGGGCAATGGAAACTCGTGAGTCTGGTATCTCTCATGCATTGAAACCGACGATCCATGATCTGTAGACGGCCGCAAACAAGCTCTAGTCCGCTGTCAATCCTTACACCAATAGGTCCAGACAGACTCACTCTTCCTCCAGGCCAGGCCGTGCCGAATCTCTCATCGAACAGACGCGAAGAACAGAACAGATCTCCCGAACACGTACGCCACGGCGCTCGCCCGCCAAACCAACGGCCAGCTGGTATCCCCGCAGAGTATGTGTTGGTACCTTGATGAAACCCAACGCGAAAGCGCATATATCTGTGTTATTTATTGTCTATAGGCAATACTCCTATGTTCCTCCTTCGACCCCGCGTTTTCATCCTCCACACCTTTCACACACGCAAGCAGCGCCGCGATTACTCCAGCGAACAAGGCCAAACCAGGAACAGCAACATCCTATTCAGGCACCACAGGCCCCTACTCCTCATGGACCACGTACTTTGGCGCCCTCATCCAGGTTCAAGCCAGCCAAGATGCCTTCTGCCTCAAGCAACACACCAAGCTATTTTGGTCCCAACAGCCAGACTCATCCGCATCACCATTCGGGCCAGCAACAAGGAGGCATGGGTCCACCACCTACTCCACTACACATACGTCAAAAGCAATCAACAAATGTTGTCAATCGCGCCAGTCTTACCTCGACCTCGACTTCGGAAACTTTTCAAGTTCATCCTGCCAATACCCCTCAAACAAATCGATTTGTTCTTCCAGGCCAACCAGCAAATACACGAGCACCATCCCGCATGGCGCCATTCAATGTTCCGGGAGGAACTCAGAGAACTCCTTTTGTACCGGGTGGTTTTACATAGCGCGTAGTTATCTGCAGTGCCGCACTATGCTAGTCATATGCAAGTCTCCCTACTAATTGTGCAGTTGTAGTCTATTTTAGTATGTACGTTATGTCTCGTGCACGCTGCAACTAAGTTGGACATCCGACATCGTCCAATGACATCTCAAGTACCCTGTTAGGAACAGCTTCGTTACTCTGTATGCGTAAATCGTACAGCCAAGCTTGCCAGCTGCCAGATGTCGAAGGAGGCGGTGCTGTACCCAGACCACGATTGTCAGCATGCAAGTCAACCGCAGTGTGACAGTGACCTCCGCAGTATACCTTTCTTTACTCCCAACAACCACTAGGGATTCACCAGTCCTCCTGGATCATTTGAAATGGTTGTATTCAAAGATCCTTATGACAATGCTCAAGAACACGAGTTCAATCCTTATACCTCCCAGCAACCTCATGAAACTTACGACCAGGGAGGAATAGGGCCAAATTACTATAACTATGGGAACAGATATACAGACGACCCTCAACCACTACCCCAGCGTCCTTTATCTCAAGCAAGTCCCCCCGGAAAGGAAGGGGCTTCGAGCCCGGAAGTCTACTCACCTACAGGGAGCGAGAGGTGTGTTCGCATGTAATGTCTCCGCAATATGGACTTATATCTCTGCCTGAAGGACCGCACGAGCATTGCGAAATTATAGATATGACAACCAAGGGGCGCTATGGACAAAGGTGATTTCTACCGTGGATGTGATGGCGGTAATTGCTGAGCTTCTGTGAAGGGTGGACGAGGGCGCTGTATCGGACGGTTCTGCTGCTGCACAATTATGATTGCCATACTACTTTTTGTTAGTATAGTGCTTGCGCTTGTTCTGGTAACCATCATTTTTTCTGTTCGTTCCCTAGGTCGCTGATCTCGTCTTTGTCAGTGGGTGCGCCCTCCAAACGTCACCATAGGCCAGGTGGGAACTTTCGCACAGAACGGAAATACAGTGCGTCATCTTTTGACCTTTGATTTGCCTTGTGAGATTGACATAGCAGTCCAGGTTCAATTGCAGCCAAATGGCATTACTGTTAACCTGGGGGTCAATATATCGTAATTCATTCTCAAACAACTTTTGGCTCGAACTCACTCTCTACTTCAGTGTCAACAATCCAAATTATTTCTCCGTCAATTTCCAGCACATCGACGCCCAGGTACGTCTCGCGTGTGAGCGTTTATACACTGTCTCATGTCCATCCCTAGATTATCTATCCTATCAATAATACTAACGTCGGACAAGGAAACCTTACCAATGTTGTCATACATTCCAACGCGCAGACCAACCTGACATTCCCCTTTACGATCGACTACCAAACTTCCCTTGACCCTCAGAACGCAATTCTGACAGATTTGGCAAATAAATGTGGCGTGACTGGCAGCACAAGTGATATTACCGTTCAATACAAGATAACGGTGAGTATCACCTCACCGTGTGTAGAAATGATTACTGAAAGGTTGTGTGTTCATTGTAGCTTAACCTCGTAATCTTTGTTATACCGATATCGCCGGTCATCTCGAATTCCTTCAGTTTCGCATGTCCTATTTCTGCTTCTGATCTTCAGGTATGGCTAATCAAGCACTTTTGATGTTTTTTTACTTACAACCTGGCTATAGTCATTAATTAAAAGCGTCGGCCTTAATATTACTGGAATAACAGGATAAACTCCAGCAGGAATCTGGATTAGTTTTGCATATCAGCATTGGACTTGATTGCATATGGACTTATAGCACACCTGCTACATATGTACATACATATCTACTTTAGAAGTTAAACATGCGATTTCGATTTTGCGAGCGGCGATCTCAATCGTGACAGTGATGGCCGATATCAGATCATTAGTTTACGGTTGATTACTGATTACTTACTACGAGTCCGAGTCGTCAATCTGTGACCGCAGACCTCTCAAAGTTAGTCCTAGTAGAGGACTGGACAATTTGGAGGAAAGGGGCACACTATTCTTTTGTCAACTCGCTTCCTTTTGCAACACAGCACAATTTTACACAAATCATGATCAGAAAGCTCTCGTAGAGAAGACCGGACGTCTAGAACAGTAGAGGAACCAATATTGTTATCAGAGTGCATACATTCACGGGCCTTGTTACAGCGTGTCCCAGGACCAGTATGCAGATACACCGGTAATAGACCTTCCAAAGCGTCCGAACAAGGACAAAAACAGCCCAATCTACAACAGGATCTTATTCCTAGATATCATGATTACTCTGCTCGAACACGTTCATTCCTGTTTACGCTGGTGGGCGATTTGGACGAGAAAGCGGTCGCATCGACGTTTATGGTGCGGTACGTGAAGCCCAGAAAGCAAAGGTACATCATGAGGCACAAGGGTTGTTGATGCGAAACGTCATGGGGCTAGGCGCGATGGTAGGAGCTGCAAAGACTGGCTAGGAGTAGGCGGCACTTGGAGTGAACTGGCAGGTTCGTCTGTCGTTTGTGATGCGATATTCGGAGCATATGACGTACGATCAACTGCCAATACGACGAAGCAGCACATGAGGGATATCCCCGATTTGGCAATCCTACGTGTTAGTGGGTGGCTGTCTAAGGATGCCGTAGCTCCTTGGACACTGCAATGGATAGGTGAGCCCAAGACTTGGTTTATAGTTACTGACACAGGAAGTAAGCAATTTAATGCGCTGAAGGCGGAAGTAATACGAAGGACCATTCTTGCAATGACATGACTGGCGCCTCCAACCCTTGGATGAATGCAATACTTGGCACTGGCCAGGGCTTGTCACGGTCGGGGACTTGCTGTCGAGCTGTGGGATACTATCAGTGGCGTCTGTGGCGTTGATCAAGGGGACTATAAATAACTGGGATAAGGAATAGCACGTGACGGCATTTGTGATGCTACGCTCCGAGTCAAACTTTCAAAGGGCAGAGGATTAAACAGTGGGCTCATGTCTCGACGCGATCTTCCCATCATTCCCCATGTCCCCTACCCCCATCCAATCTTTTGTGGGAGGTATTGGTTTGGCTATACCCATTTATTCCCTTTTAATCTTGAACGGTGATGTCTTTGGTATATCCGGCTTCCTTCATAGAGCAGTCCGAGGCACCAAAGAACCCATCGTAGGTGTCGCCGGTCTGGTTTCGGGAGGTGCATTAGTGGGCATCATTGAAGGCGGAGGATCCAATTTATTCACCGTGAGCTTTCCTCAAGTCCTCTTGTCAGGTTTCCTCGTCGGGCTAGGTTCAAAGGTAACGGCTTATAATGCCTCTCTACTATATGCTGACATCTCTAATTCTATTATACAGCTATCCAACGGTTGCACCTCAGGGTATTTTTTTTTCCCAACTTAGCCAGACGTTGCCCTTGACCTGACTTGATTCTAGACATATGATTGCTGGAGTATCGCGATTCTCTCCTCGGCAAGTTTCAATATTTCTTCGGTGACATTGCAATTTTTTTCTGACTCCTCATCTTAATAGTTCTATCGTAGCCACTGCCACGTTTTTTTCTACCGCTGTCATAACGTCACAAATATTACATCGTGACCTCCCGTCCGTCGGTAACGTTGACTGGACGCTGGGCACGCATGGGAAAGCGCTATTAGCGTTTCAAGCAATCCCTTTGACCATTTCAGCATTATTGTATTTTTTTGTCTGTTCATTCCATATTTTTCCATTATGTTGCCCTGACATCTTGTGCAGTCGCCTCCTCGATCACCCTCACCAAGTGAATCTACTGTGGTGACAGAGCCTAACACATCCCTCCGCTTGTTTGCTCTTTTCTGTTCGGCATTCGAATTTGCACTTGCACTTCGACTATCTAACCTAAACGACCCGACCCGAGTTCTCTCGTTCCTACTCCTACCAGTGCACAAATTATCTTTCGATCCGTCTTTAGCTTTCCTGGCTGCCGGTGCCTTACCACTCTCTGCTTTGCTATATCATTTTTGTCGTCAACCAGAAAAACCTCGACTCGGCGGGCGGTGGGGCGTACCCAGAGGCGGTCAGATCGACGGCAAATTGGTTACCGGAGCAGCTTTGTTCGGTGTTGGTTGGGGAATAGCTGGTGTCTGTCGTGCGTTTCATGTTCTTATATACAGTATCAACATCTTGACTTTACGACGCGCATATAGCCGGACCAGGGCTTGTCAACGTTGGTCGTGCCCTTGTTGGAGGTCCTGGTCTTATGCAGATTGCGAGTTGGCTTGGTGCAGTTGTACTCGGTGGTCTGCTGGTATGAGTCATAGTAGTTTTCACTTTACACCTCGACTCCATACATCCTTTGTTCATTTATTTATTTCGCGTGACATGTATACTTATAACTTGTTCAAATTGCGAATTCGTGGCTCTTTGGCACTACAACAGACGAGGGCCTTGCCAGACATTCGGGAACAGAGCCAATGTCCAAGCTCATCGAACTGTAGGGAAGAGCTCATACCTTGACTGGTAGTAACAAGAGTTCCAACAGACCCTGTAGTGCTGAGACTTCTAGAGGACGTATCGAGCAAAAAGCTAAACGTGCAATAAGCTAAAGTGCTATGCGAATGAAAATACACGACATACATATCCTGACATGGTTATTTATGCTCCCAGTGCGGTATCTGCCTGAAGGGACGGATTCGAAGCTGGCTTCGATCCTGTTTTGCTTCGGCCCCACTTCACACCAACTCTTTCATTATCAATATCTAGCCCATTAGCCCACGCCTGGGCAGCTAACTCTGCAACCAAGCGTTCTTTGAAGTTGACAAATGCGCATCTGTTCATGCCAGATTTAGGTAGCACAGTTAACATCCTGAGGAGTTTAAAATAACGGGCCACAAACCGTGATTTAGCAACATGAACGATGGATTTCAGCTGCATGGGATCGACGCTAGGTAGCGACTGCAACACACGAGTACGAATACTCAGTTCGGTGGACTCGGGGGAGAGAGAAGAAAGGAATATCGATGTCTACGACATGCTGTTAATTACTTGAAAGCATTATTGATGGGGGGTAACAACTAACAATTGTGGTGTCGTCTGGAGGTTTGAGGCCTTGGTTTTCCGCATTCTTGGATAAAATCTTGCGCGCAACAGGGTCATTTCTTCCGTGATAACGGTCCTGCATGTTCTGATGGGCCAAATCGTTGTCCACCGGTTTTTCGTGACGATATGGGCACTCCGTTCCACGGGTACATTCCCCCTTAACAAAAAACGAACATACGTGGGGCCTGTTACGCTTGTAATACGGGTCTGTCCGCGCTAATTGCTTCAACATGTCTTTGCCCGCAGAAGCTGCACGTCCGGAATCGAGTCCCGACCTATTTCCATCTAACTTTAAGCGTAGAAAAACTGCGGTAAGAACAATGGGTAAAAACGCCTTAATATAGATAAACGTACCTTGCCCTCCATGTTTTGAGCATAATACTCCCTATTTATATCGCTAGTAGGAGCCTCATTCTGCAAAGCCAGCGCTGTGTCTCGCACTTGCGTTGGCAAACCGTATTCGAGATCAAGTAGGCATGTTTGGCAGACATTCTTGATTTTTGCGCATGTCTGGCAAATGACAGTTGTTTTAAAGCGCATCCCCTGTCCTGGATTCCAACGAAATACGGTAAATGGCCGAGCACATGTACCGCAGGATCGTCCATACTCTTGTTTCGACTGGAACGACGATCAGCTACCGTAAAAGGAGAGCGACATTCATACATACCATTCTCACAAAAGGATTAGCTCCCAGACACGTTTCGCAAAGAATGGGGAATTCACTTTGCTCCCATCCAGCTTTGTTAATGTCGGCTTTTGGAGGCATCAGTCGTGTACGTGTGGTACAAGTTTAAAATTCGAAGAGTTGCACTCGAACCTCAGGCTGCAGTCGCGGGCAGTGGTTTGCTTATAAATAGATACACGTGACTCGGTCGTACTCCGGGCTGTGCGGCAGAATGGACTCGCTTGAACTTATGAGACCTCGAAGTAAGACTTGCAATCGCAAGTTGCACAGTACTCAGTAACCATGTCCACACAACTCAACACCACAGGAGGTCGCTCGCTGCTTATAGCTTGGCAGCTAAAGAACAAAAACGTTCTCATCGTTGGCGGCGGAGATGTTGCTGCCCAACGGGTCGAATCCATCCTCTTCACAGATGCTCACATAACGATCATCTCTCCTGCTGATGGCCTTCAAGTGCCCACTCAAAACTTCATATCTACACGCAGTGATCGTATCACACATCATGACCGTCTTTTTGCTGGGCCAGAAGAGCTCAACAATATGGACATGGTACTCACAGCCGTGGACGATGTGAACTTGTCTCAAAAGATCTGTGAGATGTGCAGGAAAGCCAAGATCCCTGTTAATGCTGCCGATATTCCTGAATTATGCGATTTCTATTTTGGTGCGCAGATCCGCGATGGCCCGCTGCAAGTCATGATATCTACCAACGGGAATGGACCACGGATGACCCACTTGATCAAAAAGAAGCTGGAGAAAGCCTTGTCAGGAGTTGAAGGCCAGGCTATCTCCAAGCTTGGCGAGTTGAGGACACGGTTGAAGATTCGAGCACCTGGTGTTGGAGGCACAGTTTCAAAACAGAGAATGAAGTGGGTGACAAGTCTTTGCGATGCGTGGGATATGGAAGACTTAGCTACTTTGGATGACACGATGATGGAACAACTCTTGGACGAAGGCTGGGAGAAAAACAGTGTTCCTACTTTTGAAGAACTGGGTGGGCATCGCACAAAACAGATTCTCTCGAATACGATCATGTCATGGCCTTCTGCTATTGGGTTTGCTACTGGCGCCATCTGTACCTTGTTGGTGGTCATGTCCCGGCGAAGGGATTAGTCTTTCTAGGTAAGGCATCATCGTACAGCAACAGAGGATACTGATCATCTAACTATCGTGGAATACTTAGTGAACCACTTGATATCTGCTTTGAGAGATGTACGAGACAGTCGGCATCGTTGTACTTATCTCATATTTATGTTAGTATTGTTGTTTACAGTCAGTCTTCACTACGACTACTCATAAAATATCGGCTTCGCCCAATACTTAAGCAAGTGTTCGATTTGCATTCACATATCCTGATCCATAACACGAATACAACAGCTGTGATGAGTGGGACTCCGTGGAGTTGACCTGAACAATTTTAAAAGAGGTTCCAAAGAAACTCCGGAGGTCGCGAAGAAATTCGATTCTAGAGGGGGCTCAGAACTGGCTTTCATATACAAAAAATGACATACGTCCGGGCGGTAGGCTCTCCCATTCTACATCGTCCGACATCTTCACTTCCAAGGGCCATCATGAGCAAGACTAGCACTTGATGTTTTCGGTCTACACAACCGCCTTTGCTGATTTCGGCCAGCAGGGCACGGCTGGCCTGGAGACCGATGTCCTCTGGCGCTACGCCAGGTTGGGAGACAGCCTCGGCGCAATGGATCACAGAGGTAGTGGATTCCGCCAAGAGGCTAAGCGCATAACCTGGAGACCTGGGGAATGAGATAAAGTCATGTCAGAAGATTTGCCTCCATGTCAATGTTGAAAAAACAGCACCAACTTTCCACTCTCGTCACCCTTATAGACGTCGGAGTAAAGGTATATGTCTGGAATGTAGCGATTGAGAACTGAACGAGATGCCTCTATCATTCGATTTGAAAACTGAGGATTTACTCGCACAGCACAACTGATCAGACAATCATTTCGTGAGTCCACCATAGCTTCAAGGAGAGAAGACTAACGCAATGCCGCGTATGCGTCTAATTTTTCCAGGTTCCACAAAGTTCAAAGTCTTGACCTGTTTGACGGTAGGACACAGGAACTGTATTTCGCCACCTCCTTCGGGAGGAGCACCACGCTTTTTTATCTGTGCAAACGGTAAGCGAAATGATATAAAACAAAGGAGGATAGCGTATACACGGAGCTCGAGACCGTCTGAAATACCAAAAAGTTGTAAGTGTGGTAATGTGACTGTTCTGAATAAGTCCACCTGTGAGATTTCAGCGAGGATCAAGGACACGGACTCTGATGTGCAACATACCGAGAGGTCATTTTCATCTGTGGTGATGCCGCGAAGCGTCAACTGCAGGGGTTTCTTGCAGAAGGGCGCTATCATGACTAATGGTTCAAGGTAGTAACCTATAGATCTTGATAAAGGGCAATCATGAGACAAGACACCCCCGGAGATGATTCCTGGCTTGAGCAGAATCGCAGTGCCTATATTATAGAGCGCGTGAGGGGAAGACACAGATTGAAAATGTGCTATATAAATACCTGTTACAGATATTTCAATTATGGTACCATTGGTAACTTTTTCTAAAAGCCTGAGCAGACTAATCTCGAAATCTGTTGCGAGCGCCGTCAAAAGCTAATTTTCACTGCATAAAGCTCGATGCAGACCTCGTAGACCAGGATTTTTGTCCTCCGAGCGAATCTTGTCTACGCGAACATGCCTCCCGCTCAAGATTGAGAGCACCAGACGTTGACGCAGATGCTGATGCCCGCTAAAATGGACGAGCGAGCTCATGGTGATGGCAGCCTGAGGAATGTTAAGTGACCAAATTCTCAGTCTTACATAATAAACGCGATCGTAGTAAGTACTAACTACTAGGCTACTTCGAAGTCTCTCAATTCTTCATGTCTGCTAACCTATCCACTACCTCTACCGATTGGGAAGGACGATATTATCATATTGACCAAGTCCTCGATACCCCAGGTCCACGCACAGATCCAGCGTTTTTGGCTGGCGATGGTGTTCGTCGATGTATCGCTCTAATGCTAGATATTTAGCTTATAGTATAACAGGTGAAGGACTTTCTCCGGAATCAGGCAAAGATCCTAGTCATTGGCGCCGGCGGACTTGGTTGTGAGATCTTGGCGAACCTGGCTTTGACCGGCTTCAAAGATATTCATGTTATCGACATGGACACAATTGACATCAGCAATCTCAACCGTCAATTTCTCTTTAGGTGTGCAGTTTGTGTGCTTTATATATCTGTTTAGCCGTAGTTCTGACTTCGAGGTGAATCTCTAAAGAACGAAAGACGTCGGAAAGCCCAAAGCTAACGTAGCGGCTGAGTTCATTATGAAGCGTGTTCCCGGGGTAAAGGTCACTCCGTAAGTTAAGATATCAGATCATCCTCCCCGTTTTTATCCTCTATAGTTATTTTGGAAAGATCCAAGACAAAGATGATGATTATTACCTACAATTTAACCTAGTCATTTGCGGACTTGACTCTGTCGAGGCACGACGCTGGATGAACGCCACTCTGGTCAACCTAGTCGACCCGGAGAACCCAGAAAGTCTCAAACCTCTCATCGATGGGGGTACGGAAGGTATGTTTCACTGATAATGATATACATTTCTCGTGCAATTCTATGGTGATTCTAGGGTTCAAAGGCCAAGCGAGAGTAATCCTTCCTACTATCACTTCATGCTATGAATGTTCCCTTGACATGCTCAACAAACCCACTGCCTTCCCCATTTGTACGATCGCTAACACTCCAAGGCTCCCCGAACACTGCATAGAGTGGGCATCCGTCCTGGAATGGCCTCGCGTACATGGCGGTCTGTAGCCCTTTTTCGGATACACATATTATATTCTGAATATCACCCAGATAAGAAAATGGACACCGATGACCCAGAACACATTGGGTGGCTGTACACCGTCGCAGCAGCTAGGGCAAAAGAGTTCAATATTGAGGGTGTGACATGGTCACTGACACAGGGCGTCGTGAAGAACATCATACCGGCCATTGCCTCCACAAATGCCATCATCGCAGGCAGGTTCTCATGATATCCTTCCATGGTATTCTTATTCCATATCTGTTCAGCCTCATGCTGCAACGAAGCCTTCAAGATAGCTACCAGCTCTGCTGCTTATCTGAACAACTATTTCATGCTCATCGGCACCGACGGCGTATATTCGTACACCTTTGAGCACGAGAGGCGAGATGACTGCCCTGTGTGTGGTGGCGAGGCACTCGACCTGTCAATCAGCTCAGAGCTTACTGTCGAGCAACTTATTGAATTGCTAGTGGAGAAGCAAGACATGCAAGTCACCTATTGCTTCATATTCAACAGCTATGCTAATACCTTTAAACCCCAGTCAAATCAAGAAACCATCCCTCTCGACTCCTTCAGCACAGATCTATCTGCAAGCTCCACCTCAGCTCGAACAAGCCACGCGACCCAACCTTACAAAGAAAGTATCGGAGCTTGTGCAGCATGGAGGCGAGGTTACTGTGACAGCAACCACCTTGCCTTTCAGCTTATCCCTACGGATCAATTACACATAGATAGCACCCAGCACATAGAAACGTTGTCACTTGCAATATAAATCTTACCCGACTATTGCATTTCCCTAAAAAGTGTGCCGCAAAATTGTGGCAGTCCCAACTTTAGGTCATTGGTATATTATACAGACTCTGCCGAAATCACCGTCACCCTTTCCGCCTCCAGCTGCGACCAACCAGCTCTCAAGCACAGGCCAGCCGGCTTCAAATCGCACGGCCAATTCGTCTGTGTGATGCTCGCCGTCCAGCAACCCAAGCAATTCCGGTGGAAAGGGGCGTACATGCACTCCATTCAGCGGAGGGGTAGACATCGGCCATGTTGGACGGGGGCGCATGGTGAGGGCAGCGGAAGTGGAGGAAGCCGGAGGAGCCACAGCGGTTTTAGAGAGGACAGGCGAGGGTGGTGGGCCGGTAGGCGTCAGAAGGGACTGCCGCCTGGGTTGTGTTCCCGTAGGCATGTCATGAGCAGCCGCGGCTGCAACTTGACTGCCAGATAAGGCCTCGTCCTTTTGTTGGAAGCTAATCCACGAGGTCCGGGGCGTGGAATGATTCTGACCACTGCCTGCGACGCTACTAGATTTTTGCAGGTCCGATCTGCTACGGAGTTGTTCTAAGGCTTTTTCAGCAGCGCTGGCTCGTCTGGCGCGATGAGTGGCTAAGATAGGTGCTACAGTTACAGGAGCAGCAGTCACATTATAGGTGGCATCTTGCGGGGTAGACGGCAGCTCTGGGACGACACGGAAGTTGTTGGGTTGGAGAATAGCGGAGATTGAAGACGAATGACCTCTGTTAATTCCAGGGTTACGGGAGGAGGGGTTGGAAGGAGCGGCGGTCTGGATCGGAGAAGTAATATAAGAGGGGAAGAGGAGAGACTGGTCGACAAGGTCGTCGGAACCCCCGCGAGGAAGAGGAGTGACGGAAGATGGTCTGCCTGCAGTGGCGACGGAAGCGGGATCTGACAAGAGGACGGGCCAGCGATGGACTCTTCGCAGGAAACCCTAGGCATGATGATTGAAAACCAGAACGAGTAGGTAGAGGGCACTGATGAAGTGATACCTTTATGACACCAAAGCTCGTGAATCGGCGAACGTCGATACCAAGCTGATGAACGTCGTATGCTTCCATCCACTCCAAAACCGTCTTTCCAGGTTTCAATCTGGAATAAAGACGAAGAAGCTTAGGCCAGTCAGGTATAGGATGTCCCGGCTTTGTGACGTATGGACCACATTCTTCGCGAACATGGGCCTCATCTGCAAGCCATTGTATACTCTTACGAAGGTGGTACATGTTGGAATATTGAAAAATATCAATGGTCATGATGACCTGATAGAATCTACAGCAACGGGGTCATCTCGTGGCACACAGCTACAATGTAAGACATACAGGAGATGCGAGATGGCTTGTCGGGTGAGTGAGATGTCGCAGTCTGCCAGTTGGGCGATACGACTGACATGGTTTGTACCGTCAATATATTTACAGACCTAGGGGAAAGATCACAGGGAGTTAAATGTGGGAGTGATCTTGCAAACCTTGACCATGGTGAGATCCCAGTTGTCCTCCGTCCGCTTTGTGATATTTATCAGAGCCAGAGGGACCATCCAATCCTTTACTGCGGGGGGGTTGGGATAGAACGGAAAAATCTTCAACTCGATTGAATTGAACCGGTCAATGAGAATAGAAGTCTCTGAGTAAGAGTTGAGATCTTCATAGAGCTGCTCGAGGATGGCAGGAAGGGTGGTAGAGGTTTGTGGGGTGGACAAAAAGCCAGATTCTTTCTTTGCATACATTAGTCGAGTAAAAGAGAAGCCAAAAGACGGACAGACCTCACAGGAGGAGAAGACACGACTGACTTTGCGCACTATGGGTTCGTAGCAGCTGAGATCAGCGGTACGCTCAAAGACGAAACATAGATTGTAACGAAAATAGTTGCGCGTGTACATTCCTTGTAGCTCAACGGGGAAGCCAATGATGCGATGATGCTTGGTAGCGCATGTAACAAGCCGTCCATAGAGCTGATTTGGTGGAATGACATATTTTGAGATTTCGTCAAAGTTGAAGAGAGAGAGATGCTTGTTGGAATGATTACTGGCAGAAGTTGCAATCAAGCCCTCTGGAACCTGGTAAACGATCTTTGGGCCCTGCTTTTCGTCGAAGATGGCGTAGAAGACGGATTGGATTCGAGGAAGAAAGGAGTCGCCAGACATGTCGAGCTCAGCCCTGGCTCAGCCTGGACTCAGCCACTGGAATGGCTCTCCCTGAATTCCACTCACTGCCAGTTTCCATCGCCCAGCTCTCGCTCGCTGCTGTCCTCAAATGCGGTCAATCTTTCCGTTGGTCTGTATATCCTTCTCTTCCGTTCAATGAATACCGTCTCTGTCTCAGAGACCGCGTAGTATGTCTTCGCCAGTCTCAGACCACGCTTTTCTATCGTGCCGAATTTCCGACTCCACCTCCACAATCTCAGGTTGCTCTTAGAAATGCCGAAACTCTTCTGTGGCTCAATGACTACTTTCAACTAAACGTTGACCTCCCAAGTCTCTACCAGGAATGGTCTGCGCGCGATCCAGTCTTTGCCTCTCTTCAGTCGCGCTTTCAAGGCATCAGAATGCTAAGGCAGGATCCTTGGGAGAACCTCATTTCGTACGCTTTCTTCTGGGCTTCGTTTCAATAATCTTATTTCTCTTCAGTTTCATATGTTCGTCCAATAACAACATATCCCGCATCACAAAAATGGTCCAAGCTCTTTGCAACCACTACTCTACCCCGCTGCTTTCTCTGCCAGGTCCAATATCTGATTCTCAAATCCATACCTACCACCCTTTCC
>QOVE01016399.1:0-12247 GCA_003521275.1 Tricholoma sp. MG99
CAATATGAACATAACTTTCCCCAGCGACCAGTGGCTTTTCTAATGCCGTTGTTAGCCCAGACCATCCTTCAAGACAAACGACCAAATTTACCCATATCAATTCTACCTACCCTAAATGGTGAGAAGTACTCGAGTGAAAAATCTGAACGCGCCCACCTCATCTCCAAGCGTGATGACTGGATGCATTCTATCAAATGCGATAAGACTGGTGTGGGGCAAAAAGCGTACAGTAGTCAAATATAATTATAGAACCGGATGCGACTGTGGATTGCGTATACTTAAATCAGAGTAGTATCATACTAGGAAAGTGATAAACTCACGTTGAGTATAGCGAGTGTACTGGACATCACGAATGCCCGTAGTCAACTCCGATAGTATGTTTGGGAGGAGACTCATAGATGAAAGTGGCGGCCAAATACGCTTCGGTTATAGGGGGGGAAAGATGATAATTCACCGAGAAAAATGGAGTGATGTTCTTTATAATGAATTTTGAAAGTAGAATCCAGATCCGTACCAGACTATACGGATCAGGAGTAGGACCCTTCACATTACGAGAAGATTACGAGAAGACGGTCACCGGTCACCTTGGACTAACGACTACTGCTTGCTAGGCCGGAGAAGACTGGATCGCAGGGCCCAGCACCAAGACCTCTGCGGGTCAGATTCCAGAGTCGGCCGGACTTCGGGAACTATTGAATCTTAGAAAGCGTATCAGTTTGATTAAGGGAGAAGACCAGGGCATTTGCGTCCGAACCTGAAAAATATTGAACATCTGTCAACAAGTGACTGCGTTTTTGAAGTACATCCGAAGCGAAAGTCAGCCCATAATGATACCGATCGGTTCTTCAACCGACCGGTGACGCAGAACGCAGGACGCAGAACCGCAGGACGCAGGACGCAAAATCCAAGAGACGTGAGCAGCAGGAGAAAAAAACGCGGGAAGTTGAGAAGCGCATGGAAGAGGTCTCGCAAGGGAACAAGTTATAAGTTTCTGCAAGTTACTATTTGTGCATGGTCAGTAAAAGTCCTGTGACACTTATCAGTGGAGTTATTATTCGGAAGTTGCCGACATCTAAAAAATAATTCAGCAACAAACGGAAGACGGAAGCTTATAGATGCTTATACGCACTGAGGGTAGTACTCGGTGATTAGGTATGTAGGCGCATTACGCTAGCTTCAAAATGATGCACCCTCCCAAAAAATTACACCCATGTAGGCTCTCCGCCAGGAAGAAAGGGAGGGAATCAGATCTACCGTGGATACACTACATCCCATGTATAAGTAGTATCATCTGATAACTATCAGGGATCGAAATAAGTTGAAAAATATTTTGATTAATCGCAACGCGCTACAAGTCTGCGCACACGCGAATGAGTTTTCGAGGACCATGTCTGTTTTGGGAGATGACATCGATGACACGTCTTTCGCCGCAGATAGGCCAGGTCATTTTTTCTGACTTGCGCCTAGTACTTCAGCAGGAATGGAACCCAACGACCAGAAAGGTTGCCAAGGACATGGAGCAAGCTGGCACCCCACACCATCGATCATCGATCGATCATCGTCACGGATCAGCGCCATATACATAGTCAATCACGCGAACACCCCCAATGATGGCATCGAGATAAATGTCCAGAGCCAGCTGGTTTGACCCGAGTGCATCCTTCAAGTTTGAGACTACTCACTGTCGGTCAGAAAGAAGATACTGAAATGACTCTGATGTCACGGTGGCAACTTGAAGTAATCTGGGGAGTCTGGCGGAGTCTGAAGTGTTTCGTCCTCAAGGGATCAGTCACCCGTCTATTTCGGACCGGATCCTCCAGGTATATCAGAGTATATCAGCTCAGCGGTCTCCGATGTATAATGTCACACTCAGTTGGCACAGTTCTTCATGCATACTTACTATAGCAAGTGCCAAGTGGCATCACAATGTGAACGACATCACAAAAGTCAAGGCCATTGAGCGGATAAACTGAAACCCGGAACACTCGACCATGGTACCACCCATACTATACCACTCCTCATACTCATGACAAGCTCTCAGGACAACTTCTGCAGTCCTCAGCCTGAGTCCTCGGCCTGAGATTGACATCTCACGGTCTCTCCACAGTGGACCCTCATCGACACATCCGCAGGCAGGATCGACCCTGACTTCCAGCTGACAGCTCCGATAGAGAATCGGGATCCCGACTACATCGCTGAGCCTTCTACGGCTCGGTTATTCCTTTCCATGTCTGATCATTAATAATGTACCAATAGAATAGATACCGAGCCGTCGTCGTCTGTTTTTGCGATGAATAAAGTGAGAGTCTATAGTGGATCCTTCTAATCTGCTATACTCTGTCGCTTGCATTGACTCAGGCTACGAGAATTCCAGCTAGTACGTAGCTGGAGATACCATACCTGAATTTCTGACATGACGGTAAGAACACACAATTGCCGTATCAAGAACAAAAAACTTTCATTGTCTGACTCTTATATTGTTTCAACCTCTCCGTCATCCCAGCCGCTCATGATGAGGTTGGTTTTGTCAATGATCGGAACCTTATCTATGCTGGATTGGATTGTAAGCCAGTAAATGAAATTGGATTAACGTCGAAGGGTCGTACCTGCGTTGAGAATATCGATTGCGGCTTGCACAGTCGCGTTTGCTTCATCGAGGAGATTGTCCCGGCGCATTGTTTCTGCAGCTCGAAACTTTTCCAATGCATCACCAGCAAGGGAGAGAGCCTCTTTGCATTCATGTGTGCTCTGCTTTGGCCTCCCTCCCTTCTTACCCTTGCCAACGGAGCGGTTTCGGCATCCATCCAAGCTCAAGATATAACTTTGAAGTAGCAGGTCAAATATGATCTCACATATCTGGCGCAGGTCGCGAATGAAAGGTCGAGAGCTTTCCGCTGCTGTAAAATCATTCAGTTTAAAACCGTACCGAAGAGTTGGAGGATCTCCTGGAAGAGTCCCACGACTGAATGAGAAAGGCTTGGTGCTGTCATCAAATAAGAAGAACTGGAACACATTCCCGTCGCAAAGGATGCCAAATACAGGTACACGAAGCCCTTGTCGTGTGTTGTTCCAGCAGCAGGCTACGACATTAATATGTGGACAAAATCGGTGCAAACTATTATCGAAAGGACGCCTGACCATCACATTCCGCTATCACTTGAGCAATCGCATCCATTCGCTCCTTTCCAGTACCGATTTTGAGCTTGACTTGTATAAAAAGAACCGCGATAGAACTAAACGCCTTGAAGTAATATTCGGTCTTGCCACTCGTAGTTACACGGCCATCGATGATAGATTCTGGCAGATTTCCAAAGGCAAAACCAAATTGAGAAACCAAGTGATTAAAGATCTGAGAACAACAGTCTGAGTTTCTCCGCAGTAGGAGGGTTAACTCGACCTTCTCACCGGTGCGAGGAACCGGGATGTCGCCTCTTCCGTTTCATGCTCAACGGGGGGCCCATACTGTGGCAGTAGAACGTCCATATCCTGCACAATGGACCTGAAAGCGATGTAGGAATGCGCGAGCGGTGGAGGTCAAATGTGACGATATCGTTCATTTTCCGATTAGGGTCGAGTCCAACGAAAGGAGCCATGTCCTGGTATTGTACGTTAAAAAAGCTGACGCCTAAGCCGTCTTCTAAGCCTGAATAGATACTTCCGAGTGTCCAAACAAAATGAACGAACCAGCCAAGACCTGTTGCAATAGACTCGGGCCAAAATTATGCTCTTCAATGATATGGAGGAGAGCAACTTCGGCAGATGCATCACTGGGAAAATTTACTTGAAGGCTTTCTGGGTCACGGTCACTGTCCTCGCGTTTTCCCTTCAAGTTAGTTGTAGTTGCCATTTGCAGAGTTACGCGCGATGTTTGTTCCTGTTTACATTTTGTGTATTGCAGCCTGTGGAGTCGTAAAAGAAATGTAGACGTCCGCCGTCATCTCGAAATAAGACGAGCCTTCACACAACGGCCAGGAAGCCCTCGTCGTCCGTCGTATGGCACGTTTGTGAGCAAGTTTCGTCTGGGAAAGACTGAGTGGCTTGGCGTGCTTGTACGAGAATGGGGATAGAACTGGCCGTGCTGCTGGCCGTCGCCAAGGCGCAAGGAACGGCTCTGATTCACCTGTTTGGATTCAGTTCCTGTGCCCATTACCACGCAGATTTCAAGAGTCCTGAAAGTCGACTGGTCGAGTATCCGCGCCCGATTATGGCTACAAAGCTCTGGCTTGGGATCATCAGCTAGCGAGCTCTCGAGACAACGGGGGCTGCTTTACTAAGGACGGTACCGCGATCCCGGGGCCGCAACTTCAGCTAGGTAGAGACGGGGCAGAATGAACTTCAATTCGCTGGCAGTGGTATGTGCTGTAATTGGTACCTGACACATGAGTTCTTTCAAGTTAACGTTACTGTTTAGACTGTTAGGCCTTTGGGTGTTACCTAGCGTTTAGCAGATAATTTCGAACGGAGTTGACAAATTTGTGCCTTTGTGGGATTTGCGGCATGTACTTATTGCAGATATCACCTAGAACATGCTGTACATAACAAAATAACAAACTGCCTCGAGCTCGCCGAATTCTCTTCTCGACATCAAGACATATAGTAACATGTGAGAGGCTCTGACATCTGCAATCTATAAGGAGGTACTGTAACTTAAAATTCTGTTCCTGATATCATATCTTACATACATAGTAAGTACCTGGAAACATGTACAGGCACGTCGACTTTACTCTTGGCAGACGATAAGGATTCAAGAGACATAGTCAGGATTGCCAACTGACTCGGAAACAGGAGCCGCGGTACGACGTGCCTAGGAGCCCAGAACCGAATGGCACGAGTCCGGATGACTCTGTACTTCTCAGCTCAAATATCTATCGTATATTTAACCTGAGTATGGGGTATGGGATTCTACAGAGATGGGTGGAAACCAAGTCGGTGGACATAAAAACCCATGGGTTATCTCATAAATTGCACACGACCATAACTTTTCCCTTGTGAGTTACCCAGAAAGCGCCAGAACACGACCTGTCGAAATCCTTGTTCCCTCTGACATCGGAAGAATGAAGAACGGCCGGAGCAGTTATCAGCTCCAAAAAGTGACGATATACTACTGACGCAAGCAATCTCGACAGGGGGACAAATTTACAAGAACGCAACCAAAACGCAGTTGTCCGCCAGAGGGGGGCAGGATATGGTAATAAGAATGGGCAAGTGTTGACAAGGCACCATATGTTTTATGGTGCGAGTTGAACGTTAATAGAGTCGAGAGTCTAGACTCATCGATTTGACGCATCGAGCAGTCAACTGCAAAACCCACAGTAGGGTATGAATAATATACTTGGCATACCGCACATCATTCGTAAAGTGCAGCAAAGCGGCAGATCAGAATCTACTCAATTCTGGAGTATGGCCACTTCTAGACCTCCAGACACTTAGCCAATCCGCCCTCTCGCCGTTCTTCGCGTACAGTGCCTTATCCACCTTCTTCAGCGTCCACATTAACCACAGCTTCGATTTATCCAGTGCCTTCACTTTCGGATCTCGGCTTACTTCCGGCGGCTTCGTTTTCGCGAGCATTGTCTTCAGATGGGGAAGAAGTTCGTTCGCCACCTTTAAGGAGTCTTCAGAGCCGTGCTTAAAGCATGCTGAAAGTAGCATTGAACAGGAGACAAGGTCCTTCGTGATGGGCGTTAGCTTATACACGTCGTAGAGAGCAGAAGCCGTGATGAGCGCGTCAATGGGGTGCTCGACATGTA
This sequence comes from Tricholoma sp. MG99, assembly GCA_003521275.1. Classification (NCBI taxonomy): domain Eukaryota; kingdom Fungi; phylum Basidiomycota; class Agaricomycetes; order Agaricales; family Tricholomataceae; genus Tricholoma; species Tricholoma sp. MG99. The sequence continues at coordinate 5,751 of QOVE01016399.1, forward strand.
AGGAATGTAGGAGGTGGCGAGCGGCTGGAAGGTTTAGAGTGAGGTTGTATTTTGAAAAATTGCCGAATACTTTGAGGGCGAGAAGAGGACACGAGAGTTCCTCGCACCGACCTATACATTGATATGAATTATTCAGTTGTGGGATGAGAAGAGGCAGACAGTACTCACGGACGAATAGTTCCGAAAAGTGGGGGTCAAGCTCATTGCCTGAATCCTTCCACCCAGGAAACATATCTGCGACTTTCTCAAGCTGCTCCTCTGTCATGGCCAGACCGACCAGATGCACCCAAGCACTCTTTCTAACTCCTGGCATCTTGACTGCGGGCTTCCTCCCAAGCCGGGGGGTGACAAACTCCACTAGCTGATTAAACCGTTCTAGTCGCGCCTCTGGAGAGAGCTTTTTCTTCGTGTGACATTTGCCTGGCGTCTCGGCAGCCGGAACAGTGGATGAAGACGCAACGGATGCGTTGGGCCTGACAGCAGCAGAGCTGTGAGTGACAACATCCGGCTTGCCTGGCACTTCCGCGGCGTCGTCATCACCAAAAAGGTCTTCAATGATGACCTTGCTTTTCTTCTTCTGCACTACAACAGATTCTCGGTGAGGAATCGCTCAAGATATTCCTGAACATTACTTGCCTACTGGCGAGAGATGAAGTAAACGTTGACTGCATCTTATATGTGTCGCATAAGCTGCTTGCAGGCTAATTCTCGCAGCCTGTCTGGTAGCTAAGCTAGCCATCCTATGAAGAGGTAGGTGTGCTGGCGAAAAGTTTTGAGTGCCGTCACGTGGCTTCGCTTGGCCATTGAATTCAAACAAGGCCAAATTGTGTAGAAAACACTATTATGCCAAAAAAGGCAAGGCAGTGCAACCGCTTTGACTTTCGAATACTTAGTATATCAATGCACATCCTGTGTTTACACTTCTTTCTCACTATAAGGCAGTATAAGGCAGGGATACGTCAGCTTCGTGTGTACACGTTTGATTGCATGATCAGTGAAGTCGTTCAAGTTGGAATGTCGATCATGTTTACGTTGTTCTCAGCAACCTGAGGCTGCCAACCTCTGTCAGAACCGTCCGATTCACGCTTACCTATAACGGGAGTTCAGGGACGGAAGGACGAATGGACATGTCGAAAAACTTTTATCTACGATGCCACATTGCCAAAATGATATATTGGTTGAATATGAGTTGTAAATGAGTTGTCGACATGTGATGATAAATCTCGGAAGGGCTCGCAGTATTCCTTGTGTTGCCTAAAGGATATCCTCATACATAGCCGTATTTTGCATGGTGAACACACCGGTGAACATCGATATCCTGATAAAATTACCAGTCCACAAACGGCTGCTTTGGAGCCAAGCAACATCAAATGTTGGCCCCCAGACAATATTACTTCCTCGCCGAGGCACGCGAATGTGTAGCTTCACAAGACGGATAGTTCCTGGGATACTGCGCTGCAGTCCATGTGGGCAAGGGATACCCATAGTCCCATACGCTCAACTCCTGTGAGTTGTCACGTGACGATAGATTTGCTTGGCAATCCCTTTAGGCAAGACGTACGCAGCCTCAGCCTGCCTAGACCTGCAGCTGTGCAAGTTTACACCATTAAGCTTGCTTAAGTGTTCAAAGTAGATATCTACCTTTGTTGCCTGAAGACGGGAACCCTATTAAGTAGTAATTAACCCCTCCCCCTTATCGCTTCAGTCTCAGATCTTAGACTGTAATTTACTTGGGATGTGGAAAGCCCCAATGACATCTTTGATGCGCATGTTGCGCATAATACTACGTCGGACTCGACGTATGATAGTACAGCTGATGGGGCACTTGTTGGCTATAAGTTCGCTTTGTTACTTGGATGCCCTTGGACTACTACTTGACACGAAGAGCAGTCACAAGTCTGGGATATATTGGGTACCTGAGCGTTAAAAATCGCATGTAACAGCGGCCCGCCTTGATGTCCAGCGTGAAAGGAGTTGTTTTAAAAATAAAAGGCTTCTCATTGGGCGATAAATGTCGTGAGAAGCCCCACGGCGATCATACCTTGGGTCGGTGTAGTTCTGAAAAAAGTTATATGTTTAACTATGACTGGTATGACCTGTTATAAATCCTCAGATTCCTCACCCGCCTTTTTCCCTTCCTTGATTCCGTTTCCATTATCTCCCTTTGGTTTCGCTTGAGCCTTTGAGCGCAAGTTGCTCAACATTATTAATCGCTATGGTCAATATAACATACGACGCTTGTAAGCTCACTACCATCTACATTTTTCTTAAATGACGTATAAATATAGCCAATGATCTCAGTTACTTTGATCCTCCAACGGGCAATACTCTCATTTACAACCTTGGGGACATCGCATGGACGTTGGCCTCCATGGCCCTCGTCTGGCTCATGATCCCTGGACTCGGATTTTTCTACTCAGGTTTATTGCGGCGCAAGAATGCGCTCTCAATGATATTCACAAGCATGGCTTCCATTGGCGTTGTATCTTTCCAGGTACAGAGGATTTACCCTCCATAACGATCGGCTTGCTAATGAATTATGCTAGTGGTTTTTCTGGGGCTACTCACTAACATTCAGTGATACGGCAAGCAGGTTTATCGGCGATCTGAGTATGTTTCACGTCCGCCTTCCCTCATCTAGCCTCTCAAGTTTCGTACAGGATATTTCGGTCTGAAAGGGGTTTTAGCTCAGCCGTCGATCGGGAGTTCCCGAATTCCCGCACTGGTGTTCTGCATTTACCAGTGCATGTTCGCCGCTATCACGTAAGTCTTCATCCCGTTATTCCTTGAAACACGATGACATCGTTCTGGCAGTCCCGCTATTGCCGTGGGTGCGATCGCAGAGCGTGGTAAACTTGGTCCTTTACTCGTCTTCATCTTCGTATGGTCGACTCTTGTCTATGATCCGATCGCCTGCTGGACTTGGAATACCAACGGATGGTCCTTCGTCATGGGCGGTCTAGACTTTGCTGGTGGCACCCCGGTTCACATATCCTCTGGAACGGCTGCCTTGGCGATCTCGATCTATCTCGGAAAACGACGTGGCTACGGGACTGACCGTCTCGCGTACAAACCCCATAATACGACATACGTCGTTCTGGGTACAGTGTTTCTGTGGTTTGGATGGTTCGGATTCAACGGTGGATCTGCACTTTCTGCCAATCTCCGGGCTGCACAGGCTTGTATTGTGACAAACCTTGCCGCTAGTGTTGGCGGTATAACATGGATGCTTTGGGTATTTTCCTTCCTCTGCTATAATTTTTGTTGCTCAAATTCTCCTAAGGATTACCGCCTGGAGAGGAAGTGGAGTGCGGTTGGGTTCTGTTCTGGTGCCATAGCGGGCCTCGTTGCTATCACTCCTGGTTCCGGTTTTGTTGGAGCTCGTGCGTAGCATTTCTTTCTTTCTTTGAGTATTTCACAGCTCATCGGGATGTCTTCAGCTGCTGCTGTACTTTACGGTGTTGTCGCCGGAACTGCTTGCAACTTCGCAACACAGCTGAAATATCTTGTGCATTATGATGATGCTCTTGATGTAAATGCTTTGTCTTACTATTTGTTGGACGTTGAACTAAATCTAAGTAGATCTTTGCATCTCACGCTGTCGGAGGAATTTGTGGAAACATCCTCACCGGATTATTTGCTCAAGCGAGCGTTGCAAAATTCGATGGTTTCACCGTAATCTCTGGCGGTTGGCTTGACCACCACTGGATCCAGCTTGGGTATCAGTTGGCTGACTCGTTCTCTGGCTTGTCATACTCATTTGTCATGACTGTAAGTCTGAAATCAAATATTTATAAATCTCTCCCTGACCACGCTGTAGACTATTATCCTGTGGGTCATGCACTATATCCCGGGCCTCTCCCTACGAGCCAGCGAAGACGCTGAGGTTCTCGGTATCGATGACGCCGAGATGGGAGAATTCGCCTATGACTATGTTGGACTCGAGCAAGAAATTGGACAGAATCTTGACACGGGTGTCGTTGCGGCTACTAGTGGTGCACGAGAACCTGATCATGTGAGATCGGTCGTCAGCATGGCCGGCTCTGTTACTAGCTCGAAGGAAAGGGAGAAAATCTCTCTAGGTGGCGATGAAAAGCGGGATCTGCATTCGGTGATTTCCTAGTGTCGATCTTTTTAGGACTATTTCCTCACCTTATTTATCTTTATGTAGAGGGTGACTGTCAGTGGTGGTGATCGCAACGTACTTAATTGTTAACATTGGCCAATTGTGCACTTTTTCAAATTCAAATTCAACTTCGCTGTACGCTAGTTGGCATGGTGCCTGCATACAAGCAAGTCTAGGCTCGGTCATCCGTTGCGAGACCGACAGGTCTGCCGTTTACTTTGACTCGGAAACCGTCAGATGAGGTAGTATTTCACGATAACTCTCCCACTACCACGATGGCAAATTGATATTTGCCCAGTACGTCTCTAAGACCTAGGACATGTCCACGACAGCTTCGAGATGGAATCGCGCTTTTTGTTCACAGTTGAACGTCGGATGATTGATGAACAATAATTGAACAATGATCATTACTGTCCGTTCACTGTCAGATATGTGGTATGTTGTTATCTGAGTCTTTGACCCCGAGGTGACCGCGACTTTATTTAAAATTACGACTGCTTTATCAGATAATCCGCCGAACTTGAATGCTTTTCCATCTTCCACGCATCCTATGTCACCAAGGCCAAATATATTATATGCTGTAGCATGCTTACTGTTCCCAACTCGGTCTCAAGAGTTCAAGTATATTTAAGACCATTGACGGGAGGAATTGAGATGGCAAACTTGCGGTCAGTTCCGAAGAGTTCCAAGACACCCTTCTGATTTTTGAACTTTTTCTCGTCGCGACGGTACTGATGCTCACTCACTAACGTCTTGTCTTCACATGGTCGCCATGAGGCTCGAGTTAACTCCATCGATTGCATCATTGATTGAACAGAACGTATATCTTTTTTAGGCAATCGCACATGGCAAATCACCCGATACGTATACCCTGCCTTCTTGGAGCATCAAGGTGCCTGAAGGAGCTTTGAAGCATGGCGTCAGGGCATCATATGATGGAATCTTACTTCCCGACAACTTCAATCATTGAACCTGCATCGCGGGCGGTTGTACTTGGGTTGTACTGCATTTGTTTCTGAGGCATCGGTGTCCTCCTGAGTTTACTGATTACCTTTCCAGATGGCCATCGGTGTTCAAGGTGAGCTGCCAGTGATTCCTACCACTGTCCCTTATCACTGACTTCACTGGCACAACCCGAGGTTCTATACAAATACTTGAAGCGCCGCTCGCCATGATCCGAACAGGTAGCGCGTCAAACTTCAACTCGAAGCTGTTGAAATTGACGCAAATGTTCTGCGTTAAACCACAATATATTATATCCGACCCGGCAAGCAGTGCGTACTTGTCAAGTAAATTATCAAATGCTCATCCTAACTCGGATTAGGCTGAATGCGATAAGGAATGCACGACTGAGTGCCGATATCTGCATCATGGCTCGTGCTGGCGCTCATTCGGCGCTAAATTCTCACTGCCCTCATAGCATAGGCACAGGTAGGCACTCTTATTGACATTCATCAGAGATCAGGCAAAGGTGTGTAACACAATTAACAGCATTGAAAGCCAATTGAAAGCTGCACTGCGAGAACTTGAAGCAACCGGTAGGAAAGTAGTAGCCTGTGATACACCAGATCCAATGAGAGTGATGTATCATTTCCCGATAACTATCGCAATTTTCGCAAACCCGTGGTGCAAGTACACTGATACTAAGTGTACAGCCTGAGGGAGTGATGCATCACCTCCTGATGCGTCACATTTTGACATTGTGATGTTTTTTTTTTTCACTGGTAACTTGTCAGCACATGTCGGGCAAATGCCGGGTTCAACTTAGACATGCCGCCAGGGGGCGCGGTTAGGATCGGTTACTTAGGGTTTGTCTACACCCACTGGCAGTTAGGACCAGTTAAGGTTTGTTTACACACCGCGGGGGGGCGTACCAGTCTGAGTTAGGGTTGTTAGCAGGTTCGGTTAAGTAGCAGTTAGAGTCAGGGATTATTGGCCTCCGAGTCCTCTGTGCGATGTTGTCATGTTGAGTGCCAGTGATTGCCACTCCGGTGTCGGCATGCAGACCTCAGTAATGATTTTGATGAGGCCAGAAAAACATTGTTTCAAGAACTGAGGATGATCTAGGTTTCAAGTTGTGGTAGTTATTGGGAAATGGTGCATCTGAATCAATATCACAGCACCCGAGTCGGCTGTGTGCCAGTGGTACACAAGCTTCTATAGGCAGATGATGCTGCAGATTTGGACGCTGATCATGCCAACGTATGAACTTGAACCTAAGGGTCAACCTAACACGACGTCGTCGCGCATTGCCAGATATCCACGATCAGAACATTTTGAAAGGTTGTAAAACGGTTAAATACCTCCAGTGTGTACTATGTAGCCTCACTTAGTCTGGTGTGAAGAAAGGGAACTTCTCCATTGCCAAGAT
>QOVE01016436.1:0-14847 GCA_003521275.1 Tricholoma sp. MG99
CGTAGAATTGTGTCTCCTTTTGGCTAATGACCAGGGCTCATCTCGGCATGACACCATGAATACAATCGTGGTTTACGCCATCCATCGATGTATCCTTACTGCGTAAGTAATCTTCCAACTTGTGATACTTGTTCTCACGTGTTTTCTCCAGTGTGATAACAATTATTGAACTCGTTATCGTTTGTGTTGCTTTACCTTGGCGTGCTCATGCAGAGGATTTACGACATTCCCAGTTTGTGATTTTACCGAACTTTTTCTTTGCTGCCACTTTCGGTTTCATCATCGGACGACGTAAGTGATGTTTACTCTATCATTTGTTGGGATCTGACGTACATCATCTATGCTAGTGTATGCTAATTCATTATTAGCGACGTTAAACGCTCGACCAGTAATGCGTCTGGTGTCCTTGGGGAAAGAAACGTCCACGAGTTTTCACCTTGCCACGCGCGCGAGTCATATGCCATCGGCTTTCACCCGTGTAAGCGGATATCTAACTCATGTGTATTGTTAAGGCCCGTTTTGACCGCGTCATCTGTTAGATACCGAGTCGAGAGGTTGCCTCTTATAACAATGATCACAGGGCCTTTGAAATGTTGGATATGAATAGTATAGACTCACCCAAAGATACCGACCATCTTTCTCAAGATGGAATAGGATTACTTGATTATGGCTAGAATAATGAACTACATGCGTTGATATGCGTTGATGTTTTTAAGTATGACGGAAGCGCGATCAACACGAGTAAACAACGTTGAAGTTGCCTGGCAGCTGGAGTCGGACAGGCTATAAGCTCCACCTATGTGTTCCTCCGAGGCCGTACTTCCCCATCCCCCGTCATGTCGTTTGCGCCTGCAAGGTTTCTCTTTGTCCTTCTCTTCATTGTCCACTGTCTGCTCTGGTCGCAGAGTCGGTACTACGCAGCGCAGCTGTCACAGTCAAGTCTACAACACGGAGAGCAGAGCCTCGTGAAAAGAATTTCGGATGAGTTGTTGGACCGGAATACAGTATCGACGACTGGTTCCTTTGGCCCCCAGGTGTGTTCGCAGACTCATCTGGAATAGGATCCTTGGTTGACCAATTTCAAGTGCCACCCACTTACGCAACCAGCGTATTCGCAATGTGCATACGTTGAGAGGGAATGTGCCCCATCACGTACAATTCTGTCAATAAATTACCTTCATCAATATTTCTGTACAAACACATCTCTGCGGCCTATCGCGTTTGCCGCCCTTATAACTTGGCTCGTCTTCCTGTTCTCGACTTTGGGGATAACTGCCTCCGATTTCTTTACCCCAAATCTGGCCACCATTGCGCAACTTCTTGGGCTAGACGAAAATGTTGCTGGTGTCACCTTTCTTGCATTTGGGAATGGCAGCCCGGACGTGTTCTCCACATTTTCGGCCATGCGAGCTGGATCAGGGAGTTTGGCGATCGGGGAGCTCTTGGGTGCAGCAACTTTTATCGTCTCATGTGTCGTTGGTTCCATGTGCATAATCAAGCCGTTCAAAGTGCATCGTGGCCCATTTTTGCGCGATGTGGGATTTTTTACTGCTGCAGTCACACTGCTTCTGGTCATCCTTTGGGATGGTTTGATGCGTCCATGGGAGGCCGGGCTAATGATTGCACTCTATGTATTTTATGTTGCTACCGTTGTTTTTAGCAGCTGGTGGGACCGGAGGCAGGAAGTGAAGCGACATTCTGAGGCTATGGAACGCGCTCAGTATGATCAGACGCCGTTGTCAATTCAAGAACCATATCGGGATGATCGTGAGTATATGCCTAGCTAATGTTCAAATTTTTAAAGTCTAAAGTCTATCCAGCAAGTCCACTATCAACCAGTAATCCTATAATTTCTGTCTCTCCTCCGTCTCCGGAGCTACCGCGAACACTGCCCCCGTATGGACGAAGTCGTGCTATTTCCACCCCTCATCGACCCCGACTGCAAACGGATCTCCCTCCGCGCCCACATTCCAGAAATGCTTCTCCGATTGGATCATCTCATCCTCATTTCCCCTCGTTTTCTCTAATCGGTGCCCTCGAGTTCCACGATGTGGTTGCCTCTCTACGATACCAGGCTGCCAGTCCATCCCTTGGTATTTTCGAAAGCCCTGTCACGCCTTTCGCAGGGGGTCATTATCACAGACATTCTTCTCGACAACGCACACCTAAAACCTCAATATCAAGTCGTGATGAAGATGCGTTAGACCAATTGGCACTGAGTGCTGTATCTCAGCAGGACGACCGACTTCGATCTTATTTTCCTGCTCCATCTCGGACAATCACCCTCACTGAAGAGCCTGAGTGGTACGATGACGACTCGAGCCAGAGCCGATATCGTGATACTCCACCGCAGCGCACTCTGGCACTTGGTAGATACATCGATGAGTCTGAGTCACCCGGTACAACTCCGTCCATTTTACGCTTGCCTGCAACAACTTCTGACGGGGATAACGAATCACAACATTATGTACCACCCACCCGCTGGCAGCGAATAATCTCTGTGCTGGGATCTATAACATATACATTACTCCCTTCCCTACATCATTTCAGTAGCCAAAGCATATTAGGACAGATTGCCTCGATCTTTGCTGCACCTGCAGTTATGTGCCTTACACTGACGCTGCCTGTTGTTGTCACGCGATACGAGTCTGCGACGACTTCTCGTGAAAAACTGTTTAATGGGGATGGTAGACTTGTAGACTTCGAGGAGGAAGGCGAAGAACGAGTGCTCATCGCTGAAGAAGAGGTGCTGGAAGACATGCACGAGATGTCCTTCAATAAATGGCTGACAGCCGTACAGTGCGCCGTCGCCCCGGTCTTTTGCGCTGCTGTTCTTTTCAGTTCGTCTCTCAATTTTACCTCGGTTAATTTTACATTCTCAACCATGCACACCTATTATAGATGGGGCAAAGCAACAGGTGCCGTTGTTGATAGCTGCAGCCATTGGCGGTGTTGCGAGTGCCGTCCTTGTTGTAGTATTTGCTGACAAGGGTGAACATCCTGCTTCGAAAATGTTTCGCTGCTCGATGGGATTTTTTGTTGCTATGGTATGGATTATGGCTATTGCAGATGAAGTGGTCAATGTGCTTCAGGTGCGCGCCGTCTGTTCCCCAGTCATTGAGGATCTAACCGATTTATTCCAGACCTTCGGACGCATCTTTGGACTCTCGGATGCCATTATAGGGTTGACTATCTTCGCAGTGGGCAACTCCCTTGCTGATCTTGTTGCAAACATGAGCGTGGCGGTAAGGCATCTTTAATCATCGGATGTGTTGTCGAGAGGTTCATGCGTTGTAAATTCAGGTGTTCGCCCCTATAATGGGATTTTCAGCCTGCTTCGGTGGCCCCATGCTCAATATTCTTCTTGGGATCGGCATTTCCGGGACGTACATCGTCGAGCATACATCTACACCATTTTCTCTAAAGTTTTCCGCGTCACTCCTTGCCAGTGGCTTTGGTCTTCTGACCATACTAGCGGCTACGCTGATCTTTGTTCCCCTCAATGGATACTTCCTTACACGACGGTGGGGTATCTTTTTAGTGGTATCATATATCATCTTAATGACTATCAATGTGGTTGTCGAGCTAAAAATGGTAGCTTAGCGTTGGCTAAACGCACTTTTATTTATTTAAATATGTAATGTTATTTGATCTATCATCTGCACTTGTCCAAAATAGGTGTATATGTATATATTGTAATTATGTGCAGTTTTGAAAATGAAAAAAGGTGGCCAAAATACGATTACTTGGCTTATCCGACCTGCCTGGTTCGAACAGGCGACCTCAAGATGACCATTTAACCATTACAGTCTCGCGCTCTTCCAACTGAGCTAAGGTCGGATTAATGTACAACTTCATGCAGTTCTATAGCTTCCATGGTATCGGATCGGCGCTAGCGCCTGGTGACTCAACAAAGTGATTGACTCGGAAAGCGTCGATCCGACTCGAACAGCTCGGGGCAGCGATCGAAGGATGCACTCTGGAAAATGGAATGACAGACTACTATGGGGATTTCCACTCCACATAACTGCACATATCGGCGCCACGATTGTGGACCACTTCTACCTCAGAAATCGAGCCTAGTTAAGGGAAGATGCCAGTGTCAGCTCTCCCGTTTTACAACCAAATTAAAAATGAGACATTAATATGTCTTAATTGTATTATTTATCTTACACTTCTTACACTGGGGAGGAACGCCAAAAAACTATCCGACCTGCCTGGTTCGAACAGGCGACATCAAGATTAAATGTTTCCCTTACAGTCTTGCGCTCTTCCAACTGAGCTAAGGTCGGTTACGATAATTCATTGCAGATGAAGGACTTTATTCAACGAAGTTCTACGATTTGTGTTTTCAGAAGCATCATATTGCAGACAATAATGAGGGGTATGTATGTGGGATGTGGGATCCGTGTAGATGAAGACTACGTTGAGCGAAATGTAAAAAACAGTAGATGAAATATAAGATAAGGAAAAGTTATGTAAGAAGGGGCATAATAGTCATGTCAAGGGTCATAAAATGCTCTCTGCAGTCTTCACATCACAACGCACCATCGCCTCTTCGCCTGTTCAGGTTCAGCGTCGTCATCCTCATCATCATCGGTGGATGATGCGTCTTCAAGGACTGGAGAGTCGGGGGCATCGTCGTTTGGAGATGTAGGTTTGGAAGACGTGAACTCTCCCCGCGCAATTTCGAGAGATGTCCTTCCCTCATCCACAACAGATGCCGTGGAGAACCAGGCACCTGGGAAGAATCGCGAAGAAGCGGTAGATTCGAGTCTTTTGCGAGTTTTTGGAGATACTTCTGCAGATACTTCATCCAGTTTTGCAGCCTCACTGATGGGTTCAAGTTGCGGGACTTCAGCCCTATAAATGTCAATAAGGTCAGTAAACATTCCAGTTGAACGGGAAGCCATTACCTGAGAGCTTCCGTTGGACGGTCGACGGAAGGGGCAGGCTCTTGGGAAGTCAGATCTGCTGAGCCAGCCTCTACTCGGAAAAGAGTAGATTGTGGGGCGCTGTCTGGAAAATCCACTAAAGAAACCGTTAGGTTGGCTGTCCCCTCTTCAGGCTGGACGAGATTCTTCTCGGGTTCACGAATACCCGAGATTTTGACGTATTCAATACCCGTGTCCTGACTATCCACATCGTGTCGAGAACTGGTGAAGGTTTCCCCCTCAATAGCTCCCTGCACTGTTACAGAATAGCTAGGCGTCCAAGGACTCTTTGGCCGATCCGCTGAATCATCAACAGAAGTGGTATGAGATAGTATCTGGGACTTCAATTCTCATTATGAGCCACACCAAATTGAGCATACTATCTTGCTACTGACCTGAGCCCTGCTTTCCTCGACATCAGTCACGATGACTAGATCATTACCTCTTGGGTCCACTGGGTCGTCTACAACTTCCACAGTAGAACCTTGGACAAGTGTGGCTTGATCTAAGGTGTCTGGTTCGGAGTGATTTCCGATTTCCTTGTCAGTCATTTGGAGGTTCAAAACTTGAACATTGGTCGCCTCTTCCGTAGACGCTTTGGGATCTGCCAGAACATCGGAGGGCTTGTCTACGAGAGAAAGGTCGTGGCCGTGATCGAGTTCGAGTATGTCTACTGACTCCACTTCCGGAAGCTTAGTATTTTCATGGACTGGGCTACCCTGTCTGCTGACGGAATAAGATGGTACCCAAGATATGGTACTCGACTCTTTGTGCACATTCCCAGATGGGGAATCATACGCTTCAATCGGAGCTGCAGCCTGGCAGTTGCATATTAAGACAATGGCTTGGGGGATGAGGCTCGGGCTTACCTCAGTGAAATCATCCAGTATCAGTCTTGGGATCTGGGGGGAATGCTTAAGATCAGGGGTTGCATCTTGGTTTGCTTCAGTTCGAGTTTCCTCTGTGAGGAAAGATGTATCAACTTCAATAGATGCTTCCAGCCTTTGGGTAGTGTCATTGATAGTGGATCCATCAAGTGGCTCTTCGAAGCCAGAATTTGATGGAGCGGCCTTGACATCAGCTAGGTCTGTGATCTCCGTGCCAGCTAAAGGCTCGAATGGCTTTGCCGCAGAATCGAGGTGGAGGATGGTCATAGGCTCTAAAGAACTAAGCTCGTTGGATATAGAAATTTGCTCATTGTCCGCAAACTTCATTTCAGGGAGCTCATGTACGCCCACTTCCAACACTTGATCATCTTGCTCGAGGACACCAGGGCTGTGAAGAGGGCTTCCCTGAGAATGTACGGAGTATGAAGGCGTCCAAGGACGTGCTACTTCATCAGTGGTATCCAGCGATGAATTATCCACCAGCAACTAATTGGAAATTAGTTATAGGCTAGTCTATGGATCTGAGTTGCAACTCACTTGAGGAGCGATATGCTCGATCAGGCTCCTGTCCTCCAAGGCAGAGGCGATTACTTTCTCTTCAACGAGGGTCTCAACTAAGACAATATCATTACTCGATGCAGCGGGGGCTGCGGTAGATTCCTCGAATTCTAACTGTTCGTCCTCGGTCGATGAGGAAACTCCACGACCAACAGTTGTCACCTGGAAAGATGGCATCCAAGGGGACTTGGGTCTTTCAATCTCAGCTTCAGCAGCCTTCAGCGTATCGTCTTTGGGGGGTAGCAAGTCATATACGGCCTATGTTCACCAATTTCAGTCAGTGAGATAATTGAGAACTACGTTGTATCACTTACAATGGTGTCTACCACAGACTCGCTGTAAGTTTTGGTTTCAGATGTGATTGGGCCACCGGTGTCCCCGATGACATGCGACTCCTGATTCGAGATATCCGACGATTTTAAATCTTGTGTTGCTGGAATAGTAACAACCCTTTCTTCAGGAGTAGGCGGTTCTTGCGCTGCGGATGTTGCCTCCTCGAGTGCGTTTTGCTCAACAGGTGTTTGTTGGGAAGCGACAATATTTTCCTCTACGGCTGTGGCGATGTCTTCAGCTGCGCAGTCAGCAACACGAAAGAAGCACTTTGTTAAATGGTCTGACCTTGTATAGTTTCTCCTCGACTAGCAGAAGTGGTTGTCTCTGGGGTGCAGTGGTCTCCGGTGGCCTTAGCGGGCACCACCGATACATCGTCCACAGAGCCCGCGGTGAGTGAGGCCTCCTCTGCGGGTGGCTGGACCTCTGATGCTGGCTGTGCTTGAATAGAAGGTATGTCGTTGCTCTCAGCTGATGGCATTTCGTCCTCGTGTGCGACAAGCGTATCTTGTGCTGGTGGTACTTCGACTGTATCTTCCGTAACGTGGCGCTCTACAGTCGACGATGTACCCTCGATCTCGATGTCGGGATTTTGATTGGAAATTGGCTCGTTAGATATATCTGGCACAGGAGCATCCCCAAATGAAGCAGAAACCTCCTTGACAGCCCCCTCAGTAGCCCCAACTTCGACTGAGTCCTCACGTGAGTTCGTATATGAGAGCTTGACTATCGACTCTTCGATGCTAAGTTCGTTTTCGGTATGAATTGTTTCTTCCTTCACCGGAGAACCTGTGAGAATGGCAGAGTCAACATCATCTGTAGATGCTTCTACACCAACAAGCTCCTGAGTTTCGGGAACCTCTGGGTCTTTATGCACGGGTAATTCTTCATCGACAGTCTTCGCATCAGTGCGGAAATGATCTTCGACATCAACTACATGAGGTTGCTCGGAGGAAGGTGGAGTGTCTTCCTCAATGGAAGCCACCACTACGGTTTCGGTGGCCCCAGGACCTGTGGTATTTTCCTGCGCAGACACCGTTTCTACCAATACGGTGTCATATTGGGCGTGAGGAGGCTCAGCAGCCGCTACAGTCTCCTCGCACGACTCGGTCGCATCAGTAACAACTAGCGCTTCTTGTTCGACAGGTTCGGGAGGAGCCTGTGCCTCATCAGGCAGGTGTTCCTCATCGGCAGGTGGCATAGTGATTTCAGATTGATCATCGGCGAGTGATATGTCTGCACTGGACTCGATGGTTTTCTTTTCAATCATTTCTGTAACAGCATCCGCCTCGACGACTTTGGTTTCATCCTGAAGATCAGGTTCTACCTCCTGAACAGCCTGCTCCTGAGAATTACTGTCTGATTCCAAAACAGGAAGATTGTCGATAGCCTCTGGCATAGTACTCGTGACTTCTTGAACTTGTAGTTCTGGAGAGGGAGGGTCCTCCATAAACGCGTCATGCACCTCAGCATGAGTCATTGTTTCTTCGGCGAACTTCACTTCTTCCATCTGAGTCTCCTCAGCAACAGAGAGCGATTCTACGACCACGATTTCCGGAGCGTGTTCTGCTTCAGAGACTACGGAAGGGGCGACATCTTCCTCTGGCTCCGCTTCCGCAATGATGGGATCGACAGTACTGCCGGTATTCTCTTCCTGGATAACAACTGGAACGGCATCCACTTCGAATGGCTTGGCTACCTCAGGCAAGATTTCGGAGTTTGGTATGCCAAGAAGCTGTTCCTCGTCTAGTTCCGAAGTGGGAAGAGTGTCTATAGCCTCTGGTACTGGACTCGTTCCTTGATGAACCTGCTGGACGTCCGGCTCTTGACTGACCGGCTCCTCTACGCTCAGTGGGTCCTGTTCAACCGTCTCGATGTGTGTTGTTGCTTCTGCAGCAGATTTAGACTCCTCAAGCGTAGCCTCTTCAACAAGAGATGACACCAGAGGGGCCGTCTCCAAAGTGCGCTGTGCCTCGGAGATTGCAGAAGCAGCGTCATCTTCGCTTGATTCTGTGGATGCAAAAGCCTCGTTGATGACTGGATCGACAGCATTAGTTTCATTGTCGTCTACTTCTGGAGCGGTATCCGCCTCAAGTGGCTTGACATCGTCAGGGGGTAGATCAGAATCTACGATGGTAGCGAGCTGTCCTTGTTGTAGGTTGTCATCTGGACCTGAAGCGGGATGGTTGTCAACAGTTTCGGGCACATCACTCGCTTCAACCATCTGTCCTCCTAGCTCTTCGACCGAGATTTCCTCTGTAAGCTCCTGCTGCACCTCATGTACCTCAGCATTAGGTGTTGCTTCGTCAGTTTCCGAATCAGAAGGGCGGATGTCTTCCCCCAGCTCTGCAGAGGGGTAAGGTCCACTAACAATCAGACCAACGGCCACAGTTATCTCACCGTTTTCCACCAGCAAACCATGGTCGGCATCATCCAGAGGTTCCTCAGTCGACTCGACGTATTGTAATAATTCCCTATCCACAGGGTCGGCATCCGTAATAGTAAGATCAACCGCCTCTTTAGGGTGAACGTGAAGGGCGGCATCGTCTTCATCTACTAGCTCCGGGGCAAGTCCCGAAGCTTCTTCAGCAGTGGTTAGGTCGGATTGGGAAAACTCTACCGCTTGACTGCTACTAGCATGCACATTTTCAGCAGCCTCATTTGGAGTAATGGTCTCTGGCTCCAGAGCATGGTCAGTTGTTTCACTGAGCGGAGCAGCATCCTGATCGGACTCTGTCTCTGCGGTCGGCACAGTAATGGCGGCCGAAGATATATGGTCCGCGTCGTAGACCTCTACGTGCGCTGTGACTGATTCAACGATAGTAGTGTCTTGTGCAACGAGACCGAAAGCGTCAATAATGGGACCAGGAGCCTCTGATTCTGTAGGATTGTCGTTGAGATGACCATTGACTTCCACAGTATCGGATGATGCTGCGACGTCTGCAGCGTCTGTGAGCAGTACAACGTCTTCGACATCATTAGCCACAGAAGTAGGGACTTCGACAGCGAGACTAGGTTCAACATATGTAGTTGGTTCTTGCGGTGCAGCAGGTGTTTCTTCGTCGTGAATCTCCATCGTTGGTTCCAGGGTAGCTTCCGCAGGGGTATCATCCATTGGAGGTTCTAGACTTTCAACGGTACTCGGCTCTGAGAGATGGGCTGCGCTGCTCGTTGTAGGCGTAGATTCGCGAACAGGGCCGACAGAATCCGCAGAAAGCTCGACACTCGCGGTGGGCTCAACATGTTCTGATGTCAAGCTGGTAGCCAGTGTCTCAACCTGTTCATCTTCGTCCTCTGCGGTCGGAATGTCCGCGACTATTTCAGCAAAATCGGATCCAGATGACTCTCCAGCAACGTCTGGTGCAGCTGCATCTTCTGCAGCAGTATCTACAGTCGGATTTTCGAGCAGGAAAGTGTTCTGGGTAGTAATCGCATCGGTTAAGACCGGAGAAACGTCTGTAGCTGCGTCTGGGAGAAAGGGTTGTGCTATGTCCAGCGAAGCGTCCGATATAGATGTAGTCCCCGCGTCAACTTGAGCAGGAGAGTCTTCAACAGTTTCTGAACTGATGGCCTAACCCAACATGTTAGTGGACCTTCATCGTTGTACCGCATCAGTCACTTACTTCGCTCTGTATGACAGCTCCCTTATCTGCGTCCGAAGCATCCTGATTTGGTTCTTATCAGTCAGCGTTACTTTGTGACAGCCGGGAGAGGCATACGCTGATAGCGGGCACAGGATTGTCGGAAGTAGTAGTAATAGCTTCCTCTATCGGTTGTTCCTCGTTATCTGAAGTGGCGTGCTATTGCACAAATGTCAGTGTAATTCATAGAAAATCCAGCGAGACTCACCGGGTCGGTAGTCAGTGGTTCGCTGGTAGACGGCATAATGACTTCTTGCAGAGGTTCTTCGACATGAACGTCCTGCAAATGGATGTCAAATTGAAGGCCACATCAATGTACTAAATTCTGATGATACCGTCATGGCGGATGCTTTGTCATGCTCTCCGTTAGGTGGCACAAATTCTGCGCTCGTTGAAGGGTTTGCTAAGTTAGATCCGGCAGTGGTATTCGTGTCGGAGACTCCAATGGAATGTGATAGCTCTGTTTGTGACTCGCTGTTTGATTGCATAGTGAGGGGGGCTACCTCTGTCAACTGAGTCGGGGAAGCCTATATCTATGAATGAGCGACGTTCCGAATGAAAAGATAAAAGTACAGACTTTGAGGACAGACTCGACGTGCGTTGCGATAAGGTCGTCTGCCAGGGTATCATTAGAGGCGTCTTTCAAGGGATTCTTCAAATCCTGAGTATGGTTCGACAAAATCGACGCGTCGTGTGCCTCGTCATTCCCAATTGAGTGAATGCCATGGTGTCCGTTGGTTAGTGGTTTAATATCGGTTACAGGATCAGGGTCCATGGCATTGACAGATAATTAAGGATAAGGAGAGTGAGGGTTCCGAGGAAGATATATAAGTCTGATAGCGAGAGATAGAGAGCCTGGATAAAGCCAGGAAATATATAGTGCTGGCAAAGGACAGCTCAAGGTAAGCTGAGGAAGGCCGGCAAAGACAACAAAGGCTCCGAGTTGTTTGTCCGCCACACGAGGCAAAGTTTGTCCTTCTTTCGCGACTTGGTCACATGCTCGTGTCACAAATGAACAGGTATAAAGTTGAAAGAAGAAATGTTCGTTCACAGGGAACGTAATGAACTAGTTTGAAATACGAGTAGGTATACTTGGTAGAAACTCCAATACAACATGTAATAGGTCCATTTAGAACAAAGCGGCACCAACCAAGCCCATGATACCAGCAAGACCCAATGCAGCCACTCCAGTCTGCGATGCCGCGCTCTTCGAGGTCGAAGCAGGCGAAGACGTACCAGTGCTGGTGCCGGTGCTTGTCCCTTTGCTTGTCCCTGTCGTAGTAGCAGTAGACGCTGCGGAGCTGGGAGAAGCGCATTGCATAGATTAGATACAAAAGTGTTCGAAAGCTTCAAAACTTACGTAGCTCCCCCTGAGGTAGGAGCTGCTGTGCCTGTACTTCCAGTGATGGTAACATTCGCGTTGATGCAACTAAGTAAAGAATGAGTGTGCGCTGACTTGCGAGATAAGTCAACATCAATCAAGTACCTGCTATCACCGGCAGAGCCAATGTTAATAATGGAACTATAAGCTTGTGTGCCGGTGCTGTCCTTGAGAGACAATGTGCTTGAAAGTAAGTGACATCAGCAAAGAATCATCCTGAACACAAATAATATATACATCGGGGTGGGGGCGGCGATGTCGACAGTCCATGTAAGGGCAGTCCCATTTGTTGGAGGGAAAGATTTCAACTATATATCACCACGATTGAGCTTCTGATCACGGCTTCTAGAATTAGTACATACGGGTGGAGCAGAGGGTTGTCCGCCTGGAGACCATCAGATTTACAAAGAAAAAAAACTAAAACTGTAGCTATTCTACTCACCAGGGAGGACAGACAAGTAGTACGGAGGCGTACCATCATGCCAGGTGAGTTGAGTGGGCTCTAATAGAATCATTGGGTGAATGCCATGAGGGCGTAAAAAAAAACGTACGACATTGCACGACAGAGGCCCTACATTACGGTTGTCAGCCGAAAGATAGTACATGAAAGCCTTCCATACTCACGGCGAGTCGATAGTCAAACCAACAATGGTAGTAATGAGCGAAGCGACGGTGACACTGGTGACGATGAACTTCATGGTTTTGAAAAGAAAGAAGGAGCGTGGTAGAGTTGGGAACAGCTGGCAAAATGTGGAGCGGTTTTTAGGTTCAGTCTTTTCTTATACATCAGTAGATTTCAAGGTCAGCCAGGAGGCTGACTATTTATAATGAGATTCTTCTATTTGTAGAATTACTACATTTATGCACTTCATCCATCCACGTAATCTCCATGAGAGAAGTTGGGGCAGTTACTGAATCGCTGGTGGTGGTCCATAAAGTCACAGTGCTTGCCGAGAAACGTTGTTGAAGAACTGGAATCCAATCCAAATTGAAGTATGGCTTCTGGGAGAAACGTCATGGTTTCCAAGCTACCGCCAGTGTCGATTACATAACTTCTAGCCTCAAGGCTAGAGCCCTATCCAGCTACTACGCCCTCCCGGGTTGTGCAAGCCCGTCTGGCCAATCTTTACGATGTCAAAGGTAGAAGCCGTCGCCTTCAAAGGCTCTATCAAAGCTTGCCTTCCCTCCATCGAAGCATCCGCGTCGAGAAGGGCACTTGTCAGCGGAGATATAGAACCGACTCCCACACTACCATTACTCAGGGATGCCGAGAGCGCCAAGTCAGCATTGGCAGCAGTAGGTATAATGGGCAGGAACGATTCCGCATGCCATTCGTACCAAATTTGTCGTTCCGTTGTCAGACGCCAGATCGACACCTGCAGTTCCGAATTGCTCGGGAGGTATAATGGCTCCTGCAAAGATCTCAGAATTAGTTAGGAACTACTGCGGTTTCACCGAACGAACCCTGAAAGGGAAAAAAAGTGGAAACCAGCTCAACATATCCTTGGAAACGTGCACCTTGCGATGGGGATGGATGCTAAGCCCAATATCATCATACAATACCTATAAATATGCAGATAAGCGTGTGTTAGAGACCTCTCAGGCCCCACCTACCGTCTCGAAGTAGCCTGCTAATCCACTAAAATAGATACACTGATTATAGCCGGTTATAGTAGTTTATAACTATCAACTCACTGCAACACCCCTGCATGCGGTATATGGAAATTGAGCTTGGCAGACCGGGCATTGTGGCTATTCGTTGTTGGAAGACCTGTAAAAATGAAGATACATCAGTATTGACATGAGCATGGCTTTCCTTAAAATCTCACCACGAGCATCTAGTACAGGATCTCTTCTAGGATGTTCAAATTCCCAACACTCCTGTATCTGAGAACCACATCTCCCGCTTAAACCACCTCCGTCGCCACTCAGAATATTCACGGCTTGGAACATGACCACGTATGGTGTTTCCAAGCTCTTGAGATCTTTTGTAGAGCGTGCCTCATTATATAGTTTAGAGGAGGATAAAGGAGCTAGATGCGCAGTATACGAAGATGGGATGGAAATGCCGTGTGCTACGCAACGGCCTATGAGTATATATTCCTTTAAAAAAAGTCTAAACACACGCTTTAAAAATCGTGATGCACCATCAAGACATTCTGGACTCAGCTCATTATCGCCGAATGAGCCTAGGAGTTCGCTGACAAGGATATCAGCTTTCTCTGGAATATCGATGAATCTCATATCTCCAAACAGCAGGTTGACTTTCGTTCCCCATTCTCGTTGCCTGTTTTGCAATCTGTGATGCATGTTATACCAATCCCACCATATGGCAATAACAGGTACTCACGTTACAAACGCATTTGGATTCTTCTCGACGGCGTAAATAACGGCATCACGATGGGCACGCTCAATAGCAGTCAAGCATCGAGAAATTAAGGGCCCTCGTCCCACACCTGCAATACAAAAAATGCTGGGATTTCTCAGCATTTACTCAAATCGAAGTACAAAGCAAAACTTACACAGGGTCTTCACCAGGCCACTCAACCAAAGCTCGATACATTGCCTTCACAAAGTCAATAACATCACTATGACATCAGTAGGAGATATTCACCTCCTCGTAATGACGATATTTGACGGGATCTTGCTCAAATGTTTGATAAGTGACACTTTGCAAGTTATCCATTAAGGGCTACATTGAACAAAGTTAGGAAAATAGTGAGGGTCTTGGCAAACATTAACCTGCAAGGGAGCCTGTAGATAGTCCTGATAGCCTTGTGCGAAGTTTTCGACGGTCCCCTTCGTCTGCGTTGCTTTGACCGCGGGACTAGTTTTCTCCAGATGTCGCACATATTGTGAATAAGCATACTCGCCGCCCCGTGTGTGATGCCCTGCGCTGACGCCGGATAGGATTACATTCGGGCGATGCTAGATACCAGGTTGCGTCGAGTGGCATAGTGTGAAGAAGACCAGACTTACTATCATGCAGTTACGTATGAATGATTGGGCAGGTTTGGGAAGAACAGGGTATCCCTTCGTGTTGGCAATGAATGTCGAAGAAGGCAGGAAGACATGCCGTACGAATTCTGCAGCCCATTTACTCAGAACCCCCAGCG
>QOVE01016511.1:0-11521 GCA_003521275.1 Tricholoma sp. MG99
ATTTGCCATACTAAGTGGACTTCACTGTGCCCAAGCGGAATGGAGCAGATCGCGTAAAGCCATCGCCTCTTCTTTGTAATCCAAAGGATTGATCCTTGAAATACCATAACGTGTGCGCGATTGTCCCTAGGGTGCGTGCAAGTGTATCAGAGCACAGACTACGGACGCAATGGTTGAAGCATACATTATACTCATCTAATTTCGCACGACAGGAGAAGTTATACGTCGTACAATTAGCTTTGTGCAGGATAACATTGTATTTGACGTCATCCCGTTCCTAAGGAAAGTACTCTCAGAACACAGACGCTTTGAGAGTCGGTTGGTTTACTAACCTTGATCTCCACAAGTTCATTGGCGGGCATACCAAAGACAACCAAACCGACATCATTGAACCCCTGTAACCAGGCCTGTCCAGACCAATCTGCAACAGCGAGAGAAACGATGTATCTGTAGTCATATTAGCCTAGTTGGCAATTGTGGATCAGGAACTAACCTATGGTCAGGAGACGGGAAACTCTTCTCACACTTCTCACACCTCCAGCTTCCGTTATCTTCGACTACCTTTTTGTTACATGCCGGAGTCTGACAAGCAGGGTACGAGATATTGTCGGATTTGATATGCATGATCGTTGCCCTTGTCGAGAAGTAGTCCACCTTATCAGCATGTCCAAGTTGCGCCTCCTTGACATCTTGAATGCAACGCAGCTCTGCACGATTAAATCCACCCATGGCTCCACCACCGCCAGAACTAGAATGCGCCTGGAAGGGCTGATTCGCGCCATCAGCATCATACCAGCCGCGAAGGGCAAAACACTCCGGGATATCCGGCTCGATACTCATGACGCTAGAGCTGAACATAGAAAGCGAACGGCCTTGAAGCACTGGGTCAGTATCAAAAAAGGCGAAAAGGCATAGATAAAAGTCACCTCCAAAGTCACCAACCTTCACACCCTTGAAGGCAATGACCGGGAAACCTTCACAATGGTACTGTTCCGCCTGCTTTCCCCACAAGGTGAGTCGTACAGAATAACCCGACTTGTCCACCAGGGTAAGTTCACGTTTTGGTATCTGAAGGAATGTTTAAAACGCCCTTCAGGCAGAATGACACGAACAACACACAGTTTTATTTTGCGCTTTAGACGTGATTTCACTCAGGGGGGCCACATCCTTAACAATCGCGATAACGTCTGTACAGAATAATTAGGCGCGACACGATCTGATCAGAAACACCCAAATACCACAGGTCGAATCCTTTGTCAAATTCTCAAGTTCACTGAGCTGGACAAAGTTGTACTTGATCATTGGCAAGTTGGAGGTCTCGTGACACTGTTGAACGAACGTTAGACATTGTATGAACTAATCCATATCACTCACTTCCTCCACTTCGGTGCTGCGTTCAAAACTAAGCTCGTAGTCGTTGGTAAGATTGGAAAACTTCTTCTTTGCCAGGTTTACGCGGGCCTTCGATATATAATATACCTTTCCCTCTTCGAGTTTTGGATACAATTCATCCACCACGAGATTAAAACCGGTGCCTCTGATTTCGCCAGTGTCATCCATGAGTGTCACATTAAACAACTTCCCCTCTCCTCTCTGGTTTGACCATGTTTTAATTTCAGATTTTTGTGTGACACGAGCCTTGATTGTCCAGTTGTTCTGATAAGGGCTAAGACCCTCGATAGGAAAAATAGGACGCCCGCCTTTGGCGCTAGCTTGTTGCCGTTGCGGAGCATTATCCAGCGGGGGCTGTGATGTAGATGAAGTCGCTGAGGAATGTTGTGCATGTGCAGCATCAGCAGACGTGGCAGAGGTGGTACCATGATCCTGATCCATCAGACTCTTGGGATCCCCGATTTTATCCTGAGGAGTTTCGACAGGATGAAGAGCAAGAAGGATAATCAACCTTTGTGCTATTGAGTAAGAGAAAGTGCATAACAGTCGCGTCGCGTACCGTTTCCCTTGCACCAAATTACAGGTAAGCTTATCGACAACGATTACCGTGTGTTTCCCAATGGAATTGTCATTAACCATGGAATTCAGCTGTGTAGCGAGCATGGCTTGCATAAAAGAGATGCCGTCTGAAACAATGATGCGGTATCGTTCAACAGCATTGCCAGCAGCACCCGGGACGTTGACCTTCTTGATTGAGAGAACCTGAAGAGTATGTGGGATGTCGAAGAGCTTATCGTTGCCTGGATCAGCGTTATAGAGACTATGACAGCTGCCTGCTGTAAGTTGCACCATGTTGGCGGGAAATGAGAGACAAGGCGCGTGGACGTGACCAGACGTGTTCAACCCTTGTGGCGTGTGACTATATACAAGATATAAATAAAATAAAATAAAATATTACATAATTACAATTTTCCAAGCAAGGCACGGTTTGTTGCATCTCTGCCAGCCTTGAGAAGGATTGACAATTGGTTTCCACCAGTTCCAAGCACAGGTCCTTTCTTCAAAGCCCTCTCCTCCACTCTCTTCATCATCCCACTTGCAGGACATTTGCCCCGCGCAGACGTTGATGCTGCCATTGATACGATGTATAAGCATGCAATCTTCATGTGCTCGTCCCTTAACTTCTTTAACGCTAGAACCGCTGCATCATATGGTTCTCGAAGCGCGGGGTTTTTTAAGGCCAAGCTGCGAACGGATCTTGCTCCAATGTAGGCAAGGTATTCTTGATGCTTGCCCGGCATGTACCGCCGCATCCTCTCCATAAACCCATGATCTGCTTTCTTATTACTTGGCGAAGGCGCCGGCTGTCGTTTTTGCCGTAACTTGTGGTCGATATCAAGGAAAATATCGAGGGCGTGCATGACGCTGCTTTGTCCAGCAGATGGCCCATTCAGGTCCAGACGGTCTGAGTTCTTCACTCCCTCGTATATCCATTCCGGTCCATCCGGTCCTTTGCCCTCGTACCATGGACGAATGTCGCAATAAAAGACATGTGGATCGCAAGTTGGACGAATGCTCTGAATGATCTCTTTGATATCTTCTATCACGCCTGTGAGCTTCGTGAGCTCTCTTGAAACTTTCGAAATTGTCGTCCGGTCTGTCAAGTTCGGAAGAGTGTTCACATTTTCAATGATTTGAAGCATCTCGACACCTCGTAATTCAGCTTTTGCGGAGGCAATGTAGAAATTCTGTTCGTCTTCCGTCCCTGAGAAAAGGTTGGGGAATTGTATGTTGTCCATGGCGATTGGCCGAGTGGAATCAATGGGTTGGCAGTTCCATAACACCGTGTCTGCGAACGTTAACACCGGTGCAATGCCAAGGCATCTTGAAACTGCCACCAACGGAATCGCGATGGACTTCGGAACAATGATGGAATCTACGGGATCGTCCTGCGGAATGGAATGTACGTAGAAGCTTACAAGCCATGCCAAAACAAAATGAGCCCGCTGAAGATAGCGACAATCGTTGCAAAGGTTTTCTGTGTCGAGTACTGGCCACTGGAACCGAGGATGGCATGAATAAAGAAGACCTCAGCTTCGAGAATTGTGTATTTACCATTTTGACATCATATCGCCAGGCTTCGCCGGCAACTCGTTTCTCGATGGCAACCTCACTTTGGTCTTCTCCCAAGCTCAGACTGCCGTTCGCCTTAGCTAACGCCTTTTCCCATATTTCATATTCGTTTGTCAAACGTGGTAGCGGTTTCCGGGGAAAGAAACCAGTCTCCGCATCGATGTCAAAATGGACATTCGAACGATGTTCAACGGTTATTCTGCGGCGATTTGTGTTGATTGTGGAGGTGAACAATGAAAAGGCGAGTTTTAAGAACAATCTGCATAGGTGCGGTGGAGAGGGGAGGAGGTTAAAGACATCCATGTTATCAAAGCTGGTCGCACGGATTTCTTCGAGGTACGTCTGCAGTGGTCTGGCTACTCATGAAGAAATTCTCGTATTTATACGAAATTACCATCAGATGTGTGCGTGCAAACAGCCACCTGCAATATTCTACTAGTAACCACGGTTCCATTCCTTGTGGTTTACTTCCGGTGTACCTTGCGATCGGGTCCACTTAGGGTCGCTTTCAAATATATCTGTCATGACTCATCCTTGGATCTTTCATT
This sequence comes from Tricholoma sp. MG99, assembly GCA_003521275.1. Classification (NCBI taxonomy): domain Eukaryota; kingdom Fungi; phylum Basidiomycota; class Agaricomycetes; order Agaricales; family Tricholomataceae; genus Tricholoma; species Tricholoma sp. MG99. Next base: position 4,074 of record QOVE01016511.1, read on the forward strand.
TGCCCCTCGATCGAGATGATATTCATTCGATTTCAAGCTAGACCGTATATGGTCTCCCCTGGCCGGCGATCCTATACAGTTTTATCCGTTACAGCGTTTGCGGTATCCAACTAACAGTCGTATCGCGTAGTAGCTGTGACCTAACAACTCTGCTTTGAGAGTTGATCAGCCCGAATCGTTTTGGGTCGTATCACTTGAAAATGCAGTGATGTATACTTGAGGACTTCTTCCATCATCAAATCGAGCATTCCAATCCGTAACATGAACACTTCGAGAAAAAACGCTTACCCGGGATCATTCTAAACTTCCGATAGCCCACATGTATTTCCAAGAATATTCGATTTTCGTTTACGACACTTTACATCTCGGGTCCGTGACAGACTAGCGTCTTTTCTATTCGCTACGATACTTGTATGTAGTATAGAAACTGAATGACATATTGAATTGTACGTTAGGGCGAGCTTGCGCCGATCGCACGTAATCCTTCAGGGAGGAGTGGGCAAGTGTTTCCACTTCAGCCAAACGAAATTACCATCCCCATTATCGATAACTTCGCATTTGCGACTGGCAACCTCTAAAATCTTTTCCTTAACACCCAATTTTCCCTGGCGAAGATTACTGAATCTTGAAATGAGCTCGTCAAGGCGGAGACCAGTGCTTCCGCCAGAAGTGTGCGAACCGCGAACCAGCGAGCCGATTTCGTCTTCGGTGGGTAGTGCATACTTCATACGATTTCCTAACTCAGCACCCAGATGAGGTGGGATGGTCAAAGTAGGCACGATCGGCAGGAATGGTGAGCTCGGATCAAAGAATCGAGACACGATCTCATCAGAAACCTCGTATACGGTAGTGGGAAGCCATGGGGGCCGTTCCGTTTTGTTTTTTTCTACTACCACTGCCTTGACGCCAGTGGAAAAATCGGGACTCGCGCCGTTCTATTGATTCCGTCGAACATCCAAAAATAAAGACGTGTATGACGCAGAAGCAAGATATGACTCACGCAATAAGCCGTTGCGATCATTAATTCCATGTTTAATGCCTGTAGAATTGTCATGTTCTTGCCTTGGCGGATTGCCCTCAAGGCGACCTTTAGACTTGTGGGACTACGATGATTCAGAGAAGTTATGGTTTCTGCTGCCCATTCCCTGATAGCAATATTATTGTGATTCGCGAATGACTCCAGATCTTCGAAAATCTCCTCGACCCGGTCATGTCGGAAGGCAAAGTCGAGCGCTTTGCGTATATCGCCAATGAACGGTGTGGGCGCCTCGTCCGGTTCACGTTCTGAGGAAAATTCCTCGATAGTACGATCAATCACGCTGCTGTGAGCGTTCTCGAGGGCTGACAGACGACTGAGAAGAATCGGAACCCTTCGCGAGGGGATGTAATGGGTTGCGAAACCGAGTTCACTGTCAGATGTTGAGAATACGGATAAGAAGAAATAGATGAAACGCTTACAACACAGCTCTTCCTTTCAAGATATCACCTGTCAGCGCGAGGTATGTACCTAGCTCTCCATCCATTCGAGACATAAAGTAGCTGGCCCCTACATCAGGGCAATAACCGATCTTGGTTTCAGGCATGGCGAATTGTGTCTTTTCCGTAGCAATTCTGAAATGTGCTGGTGCAGCAAGCCCGTAGCCACCGCCCACTGGACGGCCCCCTTAGTGTTCAACTTCAACTCCATCAACTGACACCTACTAGAATGTCCATCCATCATGACTACATATGGCTTTTTCAATGTTGCTAGGATGTAATCCAACTCAAACCTGTTTGATGATTAACAAGCATGCCATCATATCAAGTGACAGTTATTCCTCACTCTCTCTTGAAGAAATCGATTGCCCGAGGACGCGTGGTAGGATTGTCAGCATCATTGACAACGCCTTACCAGGGTACAAAAATTAAGGGGATGCTGTAGTTGCTGAAATCGACTCACCTGCGACGTCACCTCCACAGCAGAACGCTCTTCCCATACCAGTGCCTACTATGGTCCCGCACAGGTCAGATGCGCTCCATTCCTAGAAGTTTCAGAAGATCAACAGATGCTATCACGAACGACATCACCATAAACGAACCTCAATCTTGGGACGGAGCAATGATAGCATAGGTTCATCTAAGGCATTCAGCTTCGATGGCCGGTTGAGGGTATACGTCCGTATAGCCAAATTTGATTCGAATAACACCGTGGACTGATGATGCGCGTGATAACCTGTGAACCAGCCTGAGCGCGTTGACTAAAACAGTTTGGACGTACCTCCGATTGCTGCGCAGAACCAGTCATAGTAGACATCATATGTTGGGCAATGACATGTGTCCTGTGTGAAGCGCGAGCGATGCCCCGAGACATACTCCTACGAAGGCAAGCGACCAACATAGTCAAACTTGACTCGGAGGTACTTTAAGCAGCCTGGAAAGTTGCGGCGGAACTCTGACTGCCGCAATTGCAATCTGAAAGTGGTTTGGTCGTGTTTGTTCCGAGTTCGGAGTGCCGAAAGTTCGCACAGACAGCTCCTTATGAATCTGCCATCTGAAGGAACTCGTATCAGTCTCGCGGGAGATTTGGGAACGATTAAATTTGTCGGCCCCGTCGATAACACAAGCGGCATCTGGCTAGGCGTCGAGTGGGATGATCCCCGCCGTGGCAGACATGACGGGATCAAAGATGGCAAATGTTATTTTGCATGTCGGTGAGGCTAATATCTGGTGCCTTGTCCTTCTCCCTTTGTTTAGCATATCATCAATAGTATTCGAAATGCAGGATCTTTTATCCGACCATCTGCTAATATATTATATGGCAAAACTTTTCTAGAAGCCTTAGCGTCCAAATATATCGAGACACTTCACGGCTCCCAATCTCAGGAGAAGGTATTGCTGGGGTCCTCGCAGGGTGCGATAGTGGTCGAAGCAGTCCGCTTGGATAAAATCAGAGGGAAACTTGCGAGTCTTGAACGGTTGCGCGAAGTCAGTCTGGACAATGAACATCCCGCAAGGAGCAATCCTCTAGGAGCAATTCGCAGGACATGTCCGAGCAAGTGCAATTATTATATTTTTCTTGATATTTCCGTCAATGTTACCAAGCTAGATATCCAAGGGTTAGACCTTTCGGGCAGTCTGCTTCCAAGCTGGGAAGAAGTTGCCCTGATCGCCATCGAGCTTCCTGCACTGCAGCGACTGGCTTTGAAGTAAATTGTTCACTCGCACATCTTTTGTCATTCTTCTTCTAAGCTTCTATGTTTTATCTAGTCGAAATAGGCTTTCACCTCCCACGAACCACAGTCCCATGATGAATGCGTTCAGAAACCTCACTGAATTACAATTAAATGGCACTCTTATGCCTTGGTCCGAAATCCAAACAGTCCTTACTAGCATGCCCAAACTACGGCTTGTTGAACTTGGCTACAATCAGCTCACTTTCCTGTCCACCACTGATGACTGTTCACACGACCATAGGGCCCTTCAAGTGATCAATCTGGATAGTAATACGTGCTCCGACTGGGTTCATGTCTGCAAATCATTGCACCAATACGCCTCGTATGTTCTTAGGCTTTAATATCGATATCGGGATACCGACACCTACTTTTGTGCAAAGGCTGGAGCGTGTCGTCCTAACATCAAACTACATCAGCACCATCCCTATGCCAGAGCCTTTGCAACAGCGGGTTTATTCACTGAAGCACGTGTCTCTGTCGTTCAATTTACTGAACGTCTGGAGTGACGTGGACGCGCTGTCGCTGTGGTGCCCAGGCCTAGAAACTCTGACGTTGAGCGGAAATCCATTATTTGGTGACATTTCTAGAATGCCGTGCCTGTGGGACTTTTCCTGATTTGGTGTTCATATGGTTTTCACAGATCGTGAAGTTGCACGATACACTCGACCATTTACAATAGCCAAGATCCCTTCCCTGTTGGCATTGGATGGGGCACTAGTGTGTATCCAGCTATATTCTTGATCAGGCTGCATTGGGATCTAACCGTATTCGCTAAAGATATCGCCGAAAGAGCGTGCAGACAGTGAGATGTTCTATTTATCTCATGTCATGCAACACTTTGCATCAGAAGACGAAAGGGTCCAGGCACATCCACAATGGCTAAATTTATGCGCAAGTACGTATGCTTTTTACATGTACCCATGTCATTTACTTGATTCTTTACCAACTGCAGAGCATGGCAGACCTAACGAAGACTCCAGTAGCCTAGCTCTAGGTCAAGACAAGCTCAGCAACCATCTCATTGGTATGTGTCACACCTTACTGCGAGCAAGGACCAGCGTGACAATATCCCACGTACAGTTTTAAACCTTTATCAAAACCCACACCCAAACCACGTCAGTGCTGAAGTGCATACCTTGTTAAAATCAACCAAGCCTATCTTGCTACGTGCCCTTCCCACTATGTCGCTACGAACACTTCGGATGAAAATATGCAAACTAATGAAACAACGCAATACGAACGTGTTATTATGGCTAGTGATGGCGGGAGATGCAGTGAGGCAACTCGATGAAGGTGATGACAATCGAGAACTAGATTGGCTAGGTCTCGACGACGGTTCCCATATCGTATTCAATATAAGTCCATTCTAGGCCAGGTTAATTACACCATATGGGACAAGATATCTCTAACCCTGTTGATCTTGTTTCAAATTTCAACGGTCGTTGTCGCCAAACGTTTAGGGCGATATTGCAAAAGTAGCGTTATTTCCGGCGGTACCAATACCTCTGGCCACACAGCAGGCTTCACAAGTTCCCTCACCGTGGGATAAGTCGTCAACGCCAATAAAGCGCCTTTACCTGCTGGAAATTGCTGCCAGACCACTGTACTAGTGTAAGGTGTATCGAAATCCTTATGTGTGCGACTGTGCGTTGACCAAGACCAACGGAGCATTGACAAGTACACGGTCCGCGTAAACAAACACCAAAATCGAGGAGAGAAGACCAAGAAGGATATCACCATTGAATGCCGTTCGTTTCCAACCGAAGCCGGCCGCCGCGAAGCTCGTGCCCAGTCCCGCGCCCAGTCCAAAGAACCACTCAACGAGACGACCAACCGCCTTCCCCGTTCGCGTGCCTCGGAGGCCTTTCTTCATAGCGTTCATCTTTTTCGTCACGTCTTCTGTCGTCCCTGCGTCTGTCGACATCATCCCTGCGACGGTCAAAGTAATAATCAGGCGCTCTGCGGTCATCATAGCCTCCTCGCCGGTAATCATCGTACCCTGCAGGCCTTCTATCATCAACCTCCCTCCTGGGGGGTGGAGACCTGGGTGGACGACGATCTTCAAAGTCGACAGGGGCGCGGCGAGGAGGTGACCTAGATCGATCGCGACGGTATGCCCTGTCATCTCTATGGCGGTCGTCCCGGTACCGGTCATCGCGAGGGTCGCCGCGCCGATCGTCACGACGATAATTATCAGGCCCGCTACGCTAGATAGCCTGTTAATGTACATATATAGAAAAGAGTCATTGTAGACTCACAGCGTCATCGAGTGCAACGCGAACAGGCCTACCACGAAGGTCCTTACCATCCAATTCTCTGACTGCGCGGTCCGCATCGTCTCGAGACAAATATTCGAGAATGCTGTAGCCTCGTTGAGCGACACCGTGACGAATGATCAAGGAGGCATACCCTTGGCCCGGGACATCTCGGTCGATATCAGCAAACGAAACGCTGCCAGCATCGCGGCCGAAATCTTTCAAGTCCTAAGAGCAGTGATGACAAATCAGGGTCCGTCCTTCCATATGGGGAGGGGCAAGGTCCGCATTCCAGAAAGAAAGGGAGTCCGAAGAGCTTCGAGTAATGACCAAATATTACCCACTACCAGGAGTCGGAAACGGATATAAAAGCCATGGAAGGCGCCATGAAGTAAAGGGTTCCAAAGCGGATCGCATATGCCCGGAAGAGGGAGAATTGCATACCTGCCAGCTAGTGTCGCGAGAAACCCCGGAAACGATGATGCGGATACCCGGGGGCCGACGAGACCTTGGAGCACTGACAAAGAAGATGACAAATCAGCTTTCAGTTTCCCGTCGTCTTCTAGCATACCCATAGTTTCGCTCTTCATAATGCTCACGGCGGGGCCTACTTTCTTTAGCAAATTCGACGACGATGCTGAAAAAAGCCAGTTAGTATGACATAGTGAACAGATAGAAATTCTCACTTCGCCCCCATGAACGGTTTTCCATTGAGATTTTGCACAGCATCATCAGCATCCTGTTTAAGCGGGTTCTAACAACAGCTTCTTAGCGAGCAGAAGGACGCCTGCCTTCGCATTCTCAAACTCTACAAAACCGAAACCTGTCGACGAGGTCTTAATTTTTTAGCATAGCTATGGTTGATGTGGAACGAACCAGTCATGACACGACAGTCAATGATACGGCCATAGCCTTCAAAGAACTTGGAAACATCGTCCGAGCGAGCATCAGTAGGCAATCCTATTCCAGACAGGTTAGGTGGTAATACTTTTAGAAACAGGATACATCTTACTTCCGAGATAGAGGCGTCTGGCCATAGTGGGGGAAGAAAAAGAACAAGAATGTCTGAGTTTGAAATGCTGTTGCATTTGTACATCACCAGGGCACGGACCATCATCATACGAATTGGGACATACGTAAGAACAACTTGAAAAAAAAATATCCAGAAACAAAATATGCAATAAGTACGGCTGTAATTACTGTACACGAACTAAACAGCTTTTTAGTGTTGTGACCAGTTTATGGAGTTGATATCGATGCCCTCTTGTACCATTTCCCACAATGGGCTGTGAACAAGGACTCAGCCGATGTGTTCGATTAACCAACAGTCGGTTGACTCACCTCATCTCACGGAGCCTATGGACAGTCCGCACTATGTGTTTCACAACAAAATCAATTTCAGCCTCAGTGGTGAAACGCCCGATGCCGAATCGTAGAGACGAGTGTGCCATATCCTCCGCCGCACCTTGAGGGGCAAAAAGGGTGTCAAAACAGCCTAAGCAAACATACTGACTTTCTTACCCAGCGCTCGCAGCACATATGATGGCTCAAGAGATGCGGAAGTACAGGCACTGCCCGATGACAAAGCAATGTCCTAGAGCCGAGATTAGGTTGCGTATTTCAAGTAAAATTTGGCGTACCTTCAGCGCCATCAGGAGACTCTCTCCTTCTACATATGAAAAGCTAAGATTGACGCATCCGGGGTAGCCGTTGACATCTCCATTTCGCACGACATGCTCAACCTGTGTATTGATGCTTTGAATCAAACGATTAGAAAGTTGTTGAATTCGCGCATGATCCCGCTGATCAAAGGGAGGAATGGGGAGAAGTCAGCATAATGTATCGAATGAGGTAGAAGCACCACTTGGGAAAGAATCAGTACCCCTGCACGTTGGTCATTACCAGGCTGGCAGGCAATGCTGATATCGCTTGAAGCCACCCGACTCGGCGTAATAAGCGACGCCATGTGCAATCCTCATCA
>QOVE01016589.1:0-13018 GCA_003521275.1 Tricholoma sp. MG99
TGGCGGAAGACCTGGAATCGACAGAAGCTCTATCGCTTAGATCGAGAGGTGCAGGGATGCGACGGTGAGATTTCCTGTCAGGAGATAGTGGCGGTATGGTAGGGGGAAGGCGCCGAGCGGTCTGAAGGTGGACGCGGTATGACGTTGTTGTTTCGAGTTGATTGAAATCATCAAGGAGCCGAGCAGCTTCTTCCTGAGTTGCGAGAATGGCTGCGCTGATATCTTCAGACGTGTGTAGATTCTCATCATCAAAGATTTCGCTGACAGAAGATGGAATATTGATGGAAGGTATAGCATTACGAGTGGGAGTTTGAGGGGATGAATGCAGACGAGCCGAACGAGTTGAAGAAGCGCTCGAGGTCCTATGAGGATGGATCATTAGGTCGGTGACGATTCGTTTGTTACCGCCCGCAGATGAAACTTTCCTAGGCAATATTCGAGGGATTAGTCCACGTTTAGGAGTATCGTTCGTAGCTGGTGGGTCTGTGACAATAGGAGATCTCCGACCGGTCGCACGTCGAAGGAGGTTGCTGAATCCAGCAACGGCCATTGAGGCTCTGGAGCGGGTGGCGGGAGTTTGTGAAGCAGGGGCAAACTCAGGCTGGTGGTTGCTCGGATGCTTGCATCGAGGAGCTGGTGAAGGTGACATTAAATTACTAACCAACCCAACGCTTGAATGTACACTTACAGGTCGGTTGAGGAGCTACCGGAACAACAGGTACTTCGACAGGTATCACGGTGCCGGTGATATGCTGCTCGAACGCATTCTGGCGAAGCAGCCGGTACTCGTTATCACTGCCAGGTATAAGATTCAGGGGGTAATGTAAGGAAGATGATATTACTGACTTGAGAAGACCTTTGGAGTTTGCAGTTGCAAGGTCATTGAGTTTTTGAGCAAGGGCCATCACCGTAAACAGCTGCGCATGCACTGGCAGCTGTTTAAAGGAAAGAGCGAATTGCGGTCAGATAGGAACAATGACAGACATCAAAAGACATATGTAATTCACGAAAGAACAAGCTTATAGCTATCATCTGAACGAGATCTGAAATGAAATGAAATGGGCGATAATCATATTAATAAATAATGTGGGACGATCGTCTAAACTTGTACTAGCGTGGTGGTCTCACAATTCCTTTCTCCCCTCAACCACCATGTCGTCCAAACCAGCTGCGAAGTCTGCTGAGCTTAACCCTCCCACAACATCCTACGAGTTTCTAGGCCCACCAGGAGCTTTGTTCGTTACTCTTGTTGTCCCATTCTTCTCATACGCGCTCTACTTTGGTTGCCATGAGGGCGCAGGTTGTCCTCCAAACATCCATGCAATTCCGGACCAATTTGTATCCGCCGTATCTAACCTGGATTGGTGGAAAGGTCTTTGGGACACTCAAGCCGCTTTGATGTATCTCGCCTGGTACATCTTCTGCGTCGTGGCCTGGGCTGTTTTGCCCGGCGATTATGTCGAAGGTACCACGATGCGCAATGGCGAGAAGAAGAAATACAAGATCAACGGTATGTTACTCGTCCATTTCATATCTTCACGCCCTTTTAACACGCTGTCCAGCGTTTTCTACGTTCTTACTTGCGATGGGTGTCACAACTGGCTACATTTACCGCTACGGTCCACAGTCCTTCACGTTCCTATACGAGAAATGGGTGGGCTTCGTGACAGCCGCATTGCTGATGTCTATCACGCAAGGCATCGCGTGCTACGCTGCGTCTTTCATCCCCGGAAAACTGCTTGCCCTTGGTGGCAACAGCGGCAATCCCATATATGATGTATGTTCATTCATCAGATTACCGGCAAAAGACTTCAATCTCCTCTTCGTAGTTCTTCATCGGTCGTGAACTGAATCCTAGTCTCGGGTCACTGGACATCAAATCCTTCAATGAACTCAGGCCAGGTCTTATCCTCTGGGTCCTCATCAATATTAGTATGGCCTGCGAACAGGCTACGCGTCGTGGTGGTCTGACTAAAATTACGGACTCCATGTGGTTGGTATTGGCGTTCCAAGCGTTCTACGTCATCGATGGGTTGTACAATGAGGCGTGTGATCTCAAATCTTATGCGCGATACACTTTCCCTAAACGTACATGTAGCCCGCTATACTCACAACAATGGACATCACCACTGACGGGTTCGGCTTTATGCTTGCTGTCGGAGATCTCCTCTGGGTCCCATTCACTTATTCGCTGCAAGCGCGCTACCTCGTCTTCAACCAGGTCGAACTCGGCCCTGTGTGGGTGGCCGTGACATTAATCACCAACTTCACCGGTTATTACATTTTCCGTGACGCCAACGGCGAGAAGAACGACTTCCGTAATGGGAAGAACCCGAAAAGTATGTAGAACACGCTGCTATCATACTCACGCTTATTTTGTACCAAATCTAGATCTGAAGTTTTTTACTACGCAAAGCGGGTCAAAGCTTTTGACATCTGGATGGTGGGGTCGATCTCGGCACCCCAACTATTTGTATGTCGTTTGTCGACCTGTCTCCTGACATATTCATTTATATATTGTCATTCAAGTGGTGATCTCCTCATGGGCTTCGCTTGGTCTCTGCCTACCGGCTTCAATACGCCAATCACATATTTCTATGTTATGTATTTTGCCGTCCTTCTTGCCCACAGGCAACACCGAGACGACGAGAACTGCGCCAAGAAGTTTGTATTTTTGTCTGCGACCTTTATCTGTGACTCATGAGCTCCCTACAGATACGGGAAGGATTGGGACACATATAAGAAGATGGTGCCGTATCGTATAATTCCCTATGTCTATTGAACTACGTATCATAGGCCTTGCTGTCAGGTGTAGTAAAAAATATCTGTTTTCTTGTCATGGGACACGGCGGCTGTGTTGGGATGCCCGCGGGTCGTCGTCGACAGCGAGGAGGGATAGGTTGATAGCCGGGCGGCGTTGCGGCGAGCGACTTTCAGCTAGATAGTGTGCAGCTGAGCATCATTGGCGGTGAACGTTGAACTGTGATCTAAACGCGTGACATCATTCAAGTTGTCGTTCGTCTCCATCAAGTGTCTTTTGCATTCCATTGAAAGAGGCAGCGTGTCCCTTCCAAAATTCGGATTCTTATTGGGACACGCTGCAGCTGGGGCTGCAAGCCAAAAGCATCATGCAACTTAGTTGGACACACATTTCGCCGACTCTTCCGTGTCCTATTACAATCTAAAGCCTTAGCTTTTCACATGTCGAGTCTCAGGACATACATAACTGAATGCCATAAAAACTAGCGAAGATACAAAACAAGTTGGCAGGCCACGTTAAAAAATCTGTAATGACTTGTAGTCAACACGAGCCTCAGGATATAGTGTCACGATGTTCCAGCATCGAAGTCTAAGGGATATATGTGAAGTTGATCCGGCTAGCGATGCTAGTACACCGCTTGGCGGCGAGTTTCCTTCCACAAGAGCATGAACGACGTTAATGTCGTACCAGATGCGAAATATTGGATGTTCCAGCATACGAATCAATGGTATTTGCTGATAGCAGCCAGATAAGTCTGACCGGAAGCACTGAAGGATCAAGAGCATTAGCATCATTAGACAGCACCAACCGGTCCCATCCCTACCTAAGCGATTTCCCGTTCATCAAAGGCCATACATTTCCGAGACCCAGTCCGTTGCTATAGGCGTAAGCGTAGATGTGCGGGTGAGATTCCATGTATGGGACGATCTGGTTGATGAAATTGTTGATCTCTCCTTGGTTTGTGCAAGGCGTGAAACCGTTGACATCTACAACGAATAACATCTGAGGATGATGATCTTCGGCCGGAAACTGAAACATACCGTCAACGCAAGCAAACTCAGTCACCCAGATGGGCTTCTGGTAAGTGTTCCAGTAATGATCCTGGGCGACGTTGTCAGTTCCCTACCACGGAGGTAATCCAAGGGGCATACAATATCCATCTTGACGCCAGCAAGACTGTTTTTATTGATATGGACCGCAGTGAAGTCCCATTGGGTAGATATCTGTGACTTGAATTGACCGAGCCAAGTCTCTGCCGCTTGCTCTAAAAAACCATTTAGTTATAAGTCGCTCCCTGATATGCTCTGAATTGGGTAAAGACATACTACACATTGACGGACTTCCGAGAAGCGTTCCCTTCTTCCCCAGAGGAGCAATCAAGGACTGCCAATCAGAAACACCGGCGGAAACAGATAAGCCTGCTGAGCCAGAACCGCTGGGGCAGTCAGGTTCTTCGTAGCCAAGCACGTATTTAGGTGAGGTCGTGATCTGCTTGAACTGCGCCAGTCGGGTAGCGTCAGCCGGGTCACCACTAGTGCCAACGCCCCAGAGCATCGGCACAGCAATAGGCTTGCCTGGTTTTGAGGGATTGGGAGTCCTGTTATCAGAGTAAATCGAGACAACGAGGTACTTGTATCGGGAAAAGAGCGTACCAGTCGTACCACCAGCCGATGTGGTTTTGGAAGAACGAATAAGCGTCACCCCCAGCTATACCCGCTTTGATTCCATTTGGAGTCAAGGGAGTGTTATTGTTGACGGTAGTCACAGAGGCAGGGTTCGTAGCGGGGGTCGTATAAGGTGTTGGAGTACTTGTGGTGGTAGTCGTAGTGCTGGTTGTAGTACTAGGTTTAGATACACTGGGCTGGGAGCTAGCTTTCGGAGGGCTTCGAGGTGGACACATGCGGCTTGCGCGACGCGCCCTGTGCTTTGCCGATATGATTGTCGGCGCGATGAGGAATATCACAAGGAGAATGTGAAAAAATCTTGGAAAACCCATTGGAGAATGAAAAGAGTGATAGAAGAAAATGAAAGGACAGGGAAAAGAATGGGATGCGTGAAGCGAATGGCAGGTGTGTATGTGTACTTATGAGTACACGAGGATTGACTGAGCCGAGGAGCAAGTACGAGAGATAACGCAGAAAAAGAAACTTCGGCAGAACTCTGGCAGACGTCGCAGCGGATCCAGGAAGTAACTCGGAAGGCTTATAAGTAATTACAGTAATAGCCAGGAGATACGCGGTACTATAGTTGAAGAGAATGTCGCATTGTCTCCGAGGAACATTTTTTTGTGTCACATGTTGAGGTCACCGCTCGCAATTCTCCTCCTGTTGCCAAGGTACATAGAATTCATTTCGGAGGTAGTAATCACTACATACACAGCAGAACGTAAGTGCATACGAAGACGGTTACGCCTCTAATAAAACAAGCAGCTCCAACAAATGTGACCCGGCAACAGCTGATTCTGGCAAGCTCAAGATTGCTCCGTCTTGACCGTAATCTCCTGAACGTTTTCAGATAGCATGTCGTTTGCCATCCTATTGACAGAGAGCTCCTCGCGATGCACCGGAACCCTAAGTCGCGCAAGGCACCCAAAAATCGCAACATCCACTTCGCGATGCCCTGCTCCGCGTCTCTGTCCGCGCGAAACGATGCTGCTCATAACATGTGCTGGAGTCAGCAGGCTGACCGGAGTGTCCTTCTCCTTTCCAACTTTCCTTCTTCTCTTTGATGCAACAAGACCTGTGGCAATAGCCTTCTGTCCTTTGGCTATATCTAGTCCTCCCTCTATCAATACCTGGATGAACTGTTGTGTGGCCAAACCTAGCGTCGCATATGGAGCGAGGTGAGTCTCCACAGCAGCTTTATCTGGCCCCACCAGGTCAATGGGGTACTGTGGGCTAGACAAACTTCCTGAATTATCAACAGAAGATGTAAAAGTAGATAATTTCAAGGGAGCGACTGCTCTCTCGACAGCTAAGCAGAGCTGAGGATCACATACCGCCACTAAGTGGGCCGCGCGGAAACGTTTGATTGCTGTTTGCGCAGTATCAGTTTCAGATACCATCAATCCATGGTAATTGTGATGGGGATTACGCCGAGGTTCAAGCAATGCCTGTACATCGATGACTGGCATTTGTGTTGCGTGCAGTTCCTTAAGAACAATCGTGCACGAGTCTGGAACAGGGCGAGCCGGACCAGCCGGTATCCGGCCTGATCGCACGTCCCCTTTGGTTTCATCCTCCGCTGTGGTCTGCGTCTTCATCGCAGGCTCAGCAGCTTCCCTTTTCACGGCATCTGTCATCAAGTGTATATCTGCATCTTGCCCACATACAGAGCACCATGACTCTGCTTGCTTGTTTTCCGCTGGTTTGGCAATATATTCTGTGGTAGGGTTTGAGGTGGCAGCGGGACGTTTTAGAAAATGGCCTTGCTCTGACAACCAGATGAACACATCTGCAGTTGTTAGTGGAACAACATCCTCTTGTGTCATTTGCTGGTCTTTAATTGCTTGTGAATATGCATCCCGAAGCGCACGAGCTCGGCCCCACTGTCAAACAATCTGAGAAATGTAAACATGATGACCAATCAGTAGTGTTACTTCAATTGCTTTTCTCCTCCCTAGAACGATATTCTTCAATTGAGCCGGGGTGGACACCAGTTTATACGGTAAGGGTGGATTCGGGGGACGGCCTCGCAGCGTATCTGGTTCCGGTTTTGAACCAAAGATTTATTCGAGGTATTGTGGGTGCTTACCCTTTAGTGTCATAGGAAATCTTCCTAAAAGACTAGTCAGGACTTTTGCATACCCTGTTAAGCTCGGAATGAACAACTTCGTATAAGTGGAGTACAGAACGCCCACCTTCTGTTGGTTCAGCCCTGCTTTTGTCGTGATCGATGGTTCCAATCGATTCCCGATTGCCAGTGGTATCCAGATTCCACAGTACCTTCGAGTCAATCGGAGTGAAATCCGTCCGAGCAGGTATCAATACGGTTGCTTTATCGAGCTCGATATCTACAACTTGCTCCTCGCCCACCGCGGGAGTGGTAAATTTCGCCAGGTCCAGCTATAGTTTCTTTGTAAGCTGCGATCGAATACCACAAGGGAGCTGGTGAACGAACCTCTACCCAATGTTCTAACACCATCGTCTGACTGGTCATCTGTCCATTGGCATCCAGGGCCCCGCTGAAACCCAGTTCAACTTTTGCCAAGAACGGCTCACTGGCCATACCGATGACTGCAAAAGGAGGATTCGATTTCGTCAACGCTTGAAATTGACTGGGGTTGGTAAGAGACGTGACAGTCATCCTTTGTAAAATTGTGGTGATGTGGTGGCTCTAGCTAGAAATAAGCAAACCATAACGAATAGACTAAAACAGCGCACATAGGAAGGCGAGTCCACTGAGATCATCCACATATGTGTAGATCCATTTCCTGCTTTTTTACGTCGATCTACTTCACCGAAACACCTTAAGTAAGCTCAGCCAGCACCAGGATAACTCAAAATGGGAGTAGAAGGGTAACACGAACCAATCGGTATCCACAGACTGCGATCCGTGATAATGATTCGTGCAACAAAATGAAATCGAGTGCCCAGAGTCGGCTGACTGACACCAGATGCTATGTTAGCATCTGTAGACACAAGGTTCGAAATCCCCACTTCCTGGCTGACTGTGCCAGTGAGCCCCTTCTCAGAACCAGCATGAATAGTACCAGAGGTTTGTTCGTCACCGCATGTGACGGCTGAGGGAGGATCGTCACCACCACCGTCCACACGAGAGTCTGTAGTAGTAGGTTCAACATCATTACGATGCATATATGGCATACGCCATCGCTTTGACTTGAATCCCTTGATTGCGTTCCTCTCCCAGTCATTGTTTTGTGTGCTTTGAGCTTTATCGTCTTCAAAACCGTCGATGTCCACTACGCTGTCAGCATCCCATTCCTTGATCCCTCCGCGAGTTGCTTGCTTCCCAAGGAAAGGGGCCAGCGCAGGCGTGTCCTTGTGTAGCCCGAGAGTTCTGGCTAGATGTGATCCAGAATTCGGTATCTGTGGAGGCTGACATTCTGAATATGCCTCGACGCTGTCCCCTCTTAGCCCATGTATTGAGTGCACCCCAACAGCCCTCCGGAATAGGCTGCGCAAGCCTGGAAGAATTCCTACGGGTCCTAATCCCACCTCTATCCCTTCACTGACATCCATATTTGAATCAGGGATGGCACAAGCCCTCACACATTCGTCATGACTCCCCCATTCCTGACTATGAGATATTCGTGCATGGTTGAGGAGTCCTTGCAGAGATGTAAATGTGGTACGGAAGCATGTGGGACATCTTAACAGATACAATTGGACATGGTTCTCGTCGTGTGGAGGCTCAAGGTCTGCAGATCTGATGTAGAGAAAAGCCGTACCGGGATTTCTAGTAGGGAGTTTCGGCCTCGGGGGAGGACGAGATGGCCTCTGCGCTTGTTGCGGGAATGTCTTGGCATGATTTGCTTCAGGTGCAAACAGAAACTCTGAGGGCGTTTCAATTGCAGAAAGGGTGTCGATAGCTACATCTCTGTATGACAACGTAGAAGTAGAACTAGATGGACCTTGAAACTAGTTTAGTTAAGGAAAAATAGAGGTTTCCAGAGTGCTCACCTGCTTGTAAGGATTCCTGTAGAAAGAGAGCCCAGGTAATTCTGGACTCGATCGTCTTCGCCAACCGTTGCCTGAAGCCGATTTCGAGGTCAAGTTCTCGGATGAGGTCTGGGAGAACATGTTTTAGGGCTTCAGGGTCCAAAGTTTTCCTTTTGCGTTTAGACATAACGATACGAAAAGACCTGAATTCTACTAGTAGTCCAGTGCTGATGATGGCCCTGATTGCGTTGTAAACAGAAGTGAGTTATAAAAATAAATATTGAGATCCGTAGATCTACCACTCCGGGAAAGCGTGTCATCCTTGTGCAGGGGCCATGCTAATCTTCTCTGTATCGTTCCAATTTTTTCGTATGTCACCCCGAAGGGGACATTTATACTTGGGAAAGTGTCCTAGTCGTGACTAGGTTTTTGCTTTTTGCTCAGCTGACGGGGTTGATAATCTGGACAAACAAACTAATATCGCAGCGACAACTTGAAGCATCACAAGCTTTCTTGTACAACACCAGAACAGACACATTCGAATATTCGTTTGACATACAGGTAATACATAGCTTAGCTTACGGTTTGCCACGGTAATGACTCGGAAGTTCAACCAAGAATAAACCAGGAAATGGAAGGGAAAAGCTCTTCAGGATCAATGATCACACTATGAACTACTCCGAGTCAGCCACAAACGTGATATGGTGACCCTGATCTGCATGACATGTTTTCGTATCATACAGGGCCCTTACAACCAAAAGAAGTGGCAGCACCGGAGATAGCAAAGGTCGCTTTGATAGCTTCTCCAGCTCCCCACATCCCTAGATTCGACTTCAACAAAAAACTGCAATTATTCGGATGTGGACTTACCAAGGCATGCCATAGCCAGACCACCTAGGGACATCAAAAAGTTGAATAGTTTAAAATACCATCTCCCACTGAAAAGGCCCTGAACGTCAAACACGTTAGCAAAATGCACAATCTAAGAAACATCCACATACTCGGCGCCATCGCGACCACTGATTCCAGTTGTCTACTCGTCCGGAAGTCTCCTTCCCCGGGGTATATGGATCGTCCCCCGCCATGGCGTCAGTGATCACATCGTATCCCAGCCGTAACATGACTGGGAACGTGTAAGTGAATTGCATGATAGAAATTGCTGCGATTAACCCGGTGATCGTCTGGATCTGCGGTATGGCAGAGCCAATGAGGAAAGCTGAAAAATCGGAACGAAAGAAATTCGAGCATTTATACGGAGTCAAGTTCACAACTGACCCGCTGTCCAGTACATGAAGACCATGACTATAGACAAGACATAAATCAGAAAGAAATATAGAAAGAAGCTAACAACTTGCCTGTCCACAAAATTCTACCTTTTGGAGTCATCAACCGAGGGCCGTTGAGCCAATCCTCGACGATATTGATGTATACAACCTCTATACACCGGTTAAGTATTAGCTTAAGCATGTTGAAGTAGTATAAGCATTTACGCAACTGATTCCAATGTTGCCATATAAGCCCGCAGCGATGATTCCACTTATAAGAGACAGCACATTGCCTTGATATAGGATCAGCTTGTTTGCAGGTCTGTGAGTTGATATTCCACGTACCAACGGTCTGCCAAGCATACTTGCTAACACCTTGAAAGGCAAGCGGGAGCGTAAATTGCCCTTGATACGCCTAAGAAACATTTATCAGTCATACTTTAATGCAATGACAGGCTGAATGACGAACATAGACAAAGGCTCCATAAAGCAGGTATGCCGTAAAGATTAGGGCTTGAGCTAAAACCTACGAATGAATTTAGATCAGTCACATGAACATTGAGATATGCTTACCATGCCTTTCCAAAAGTCCATTGGTCGCCTCATTTCTGCCATCTAAGCACAATGCGGTAAGGCGGAGGATTGCACATTCATAATCAACATGCTACATACTATCTCCGGGAAGATCATGGCTCCTCCGTAAGCAAAGACCTATAAGATGTCAAACCATGAAACGATTGATTCATTTACGCTAACGAACCATGTTCATGATGCCATTGACCTATTATAATGAGGGTGAAAATGAATTCGGCAAGATTTTCTCAGGTGAGGATCATACCTGACTATACAACGGCAGCTGGACAAAAGCCTGCGTGACGACGGGTCCTTGCGCGACTCCGAGTGAAGTCATTGCAGCGGTGTAGTTCGGAGAACTATGCGCCACGAAACCCATGGATATGAAAATGATCAACAGGTTGATCCTAGGAAGAAACCTGAGATAACTACGCAGTAATAAATATGATTAAGCTCACCATACAGCGCTGTTAGCCAGCCAGCCATAATTCTGTACGAAGTGATCAGTTTTGAAGTCGGAAGGAATAATAGCCGTGCTCACTTTCAAAGTACGTATCTGTCCAATAACCATTCCCAAAAGTGCCCATATCACAATACACACGGCAAAGCACAACTATCCAGCACCGAGTGAATGTTATAATGCAAAGACGCTATGTTATACGGAAACACTTACATGGCCTTTGGTAATTTGAGAAAGTGCTTGGCCATTGCCCAAACAGATGGTACCGACCTGAGGAGGAGTAATGCAGGGAACCGTGACGACAACATAATAGGACACCCACGTTGACGACGAGTTGCAGACTCTGTAGCACAGTACATACATGGCGGGCAGTCTTTCCGAAGATACGTTCAGCAATATCTGCATAGGTCTTCAGCGGATATTTGAGGGAGTCCAGCCGGATGTAAAGGCGCCAGAGAATGATTCCGGTATACATAGCGATTAAGCCCACTGGGTAGGGACGATAGGTGGTGAGTTATATTTCAAACTTCAAGAGGCCTTTCAAGGACGAACTGAAGAAATACAACAATATTCCTGGAGGTGGCATTTAAGTTAACGACGAAGCTGAACGTTATCATCGAGTGCTTACCGGGGGCCCAACCAACCTGAGAAATCGCATATGGGGCATTGAAAGGACCAAGGATGTCAGTCGTTACAAGGTAAAACACTGACATCCAGGACGTGACTCTCAGTGCTCGAAGAGCATTCATTCTGTCAGCTTCATCATCGCTCGTCGGGACGATGCCGTCCTTAACGTGACTGATATCGATATTGACATTTGGGCCTTTGTGGTCAGAAAGCCGATTGAGCCAAGAGCGCTTTCCCGGTAACGACTCGGTGGACGAAAAATGACCAGCTTGGTCCTCACCGCGTCTTTGAAGAGCAGCATAATAGAGGTACTCCTCAAACACGACGTCCGATTCCCGTCCGTACGGTGGAGGAAAGGAGTGGTCTTGACTGTACTTCACTGAGCCATCGCTAAGTTCGGGTTCAGCGATAGCAATCTTTTCCTTGAGGGGTTCCATCTGGATGGCGTGGGGAAGCAGAAGGAAGCTTTAGGAGCTCGACAGCATGTTATAGCCATTGTTATCGTGTATCATATGATAGCTGGACGTTTTGAATGGGAATAGATTGATGCATTGGAAAGCCGCGGTGGGACCTTGTCGCCAGTTACGTTGATAAGTACTGGCGTTGCACGTGTACTTGCTGCTACTTACCCCGTTTTGGTTTTATAACGCATGGCCGGGAACTGTCAATCAAGACTATTTTCAGCTATCGTGTACCGGTACCCAAGTTTGCATAGGCTCGTCGTGCCTGAGAAAGTGCTTAGTCGGGCGACTCGGAGGTAACAGGAATTACGTACTCAGTGCCATGTATCCGAGTATGCACTACATAGCAGCGTGACACACTACATGTTATCCAAAGCCATCCTCTGATAGTCGACAACCACAGGAACGGCGCATGGTAAATGCGAAGTAAACTCCTAGCTATCACTAACCTCAGAACCACAGACAAAATCACAATAATATATGTTTCAAGCTTCGAGGATGTCGGACCAAACAAGTGCGCAAACGTTAACTCAACCGGAAAGTTACAGAACGTCACTACTAGTACCTCGTGGTGAACTTGAGAAGAGCGTGTGATAGAGCTCCATCTGAGCGCTATGTATCAGATTAAAGAACTGTCAAGAGTAATCGGTGCGTAAGATCTGATAAACATACATATGTGACGCGGAGGCTTGCCGTTGAACGATCCCCTTGAGTAAGAACGGACATTTGCCTCGGATTTTTTCAGTAATCCTCGTCGTATTTCCGTCTACTTCCTCGAACACCCGTAGCTTCCAGACAAGTACACCAAGGCTCGCCGAGCTCTCGTAGAGAGCAAGCTTGGCCTCATCATCCGATGTTAAAGTGCCAGCAATGTGCACCTCTGTATGCGTGAGCCCAAAGATCAGGGGTATTGTTTCCGTCAACGTCCAAAATTGCCGAGAAAGTTTTCGAACGGGTGGCGCAAGATTGTAATGGTCTGGAAGAGTACGGACAGCAACCTCGGAGAGCGAGAGTGATTGCGGTATGGCGACGGTGTCAGCCTTCTGCAGCGCACACGCAGTAGTTAGTTCAGCGAGACGCGTCACACGCTCATGACCTTTGGCGGTTCCTATGGTTAGAAAGACTTCTGCGATAGGATAATTGACGATGACTGAGTAGTCGGAGGAGAAATTAGGATTGAACCCTGGCGCTGTCGGGATCATTGGAGTCAAGGTCGAACCTCAATATAGGCCTCAATATTCAATCATCAA
>QOVE01016630.1:0-10567 GCA_003521275.1 Tricholoma sp. MG99
GTGCGCTTCTGTTTATTAATTAATTCGGGGAATCGGTTGCTGTCGGAAGGCGTTCCAGTTCCTATCAAATAGTCGATGGGTCGGCCCGGGCCACGGACCGCGTATTCATTTCATCGAGCTCATAGGACTGTTAATGACACATCAAGTTCAATACTTCTATTTGTGAGCTATAGTAGGCCTAGTACTCACTGCCTCGGACTAAAACAAATGACTTGGAAGGCGGAACACCGCGTTAAGCCAACATCCACTGGTTGATAGCAGTCAATGTCTGCCACGTTGATGTTGAGTCATGGTCACCTCTTGAGATCGAACGTGGGTAGGTAACTATAGCCATAACACTGGTGCTGGCATCTGGAGAAAAACTGCCAGAACAGTCTGGCTAAGAGTATAGCATGATGATGGAATTGTAGTTGCCAATTCCCTCTCCAACATGGGATGGAAGCAGCCCGCCGTTCCGCATCCGCACCATCAAAACGCACTCGCCACCCCCAAAGACAGAACTTCCCGCCACTTCGATTGCCCTATCCTGAAATCCTTCATCAACAGCTTCAGTTTGAGGAGTGGGGAAATTGTAAGTTTACGCACGACAAATAGGATGAACAGTGTTCGTTGACGTGAACTAATGTTTCTCAAACTTCCATCAACAGTGAGAAGATGTCCTCTTAGCATCGAACTCGCGATTCCCATGTAGGAAACTGCACTCGGTGAGTATCATCTCCACTTTTGATGATACAGTGATTGCAATAAAACCACAGGGACGGAGACGCAGGTTCTCAAGCAGCGATCGATTCTGCGGGCAAGACAACATACGGATGACTCATGCTGCAACGTGGTTGTTCGCTGGTCTTGGACCTGTCAGAAAATCCAGCGCTCCTGCATAGGTTTGCTTCGACGGGGGACTCATATTCTCAACCCTACATCTCTTGCCCACCACATCCAGTTCCGCATCGATATCTGAGAGACGTCCGTCTCTTCATAGCACCTGCAACACCCCTGTAGATGAGCATTTGCCACCCACGTCCCATTTTTCCCTCATAGTGCTGACCCATTACAGGTTCCTCAAGTAGGAAGGGCATGAACAAGTAGGAGTGAAGGGAGGTGAAGGGATATATGTTCACAATGACAGTCGACAGCTAATGGCGTTCTAAACATTGAAAGTGTAGCCAGCGAAAGAAGGCGATGCAGCTGGAAATGCTATCGAAGACTGCAGCAGTGGTGATGGCTCATAAATCCCACTCTCTTGACGTCGTGCAAGGATCGCAAGATGCTCCTTATCTAGGGTGTGGGGAGCTCTATATCCGGACAGGCTTCATGAGAAGAGTCAAGGCCAGGTTTCGGAGCAGCGGGGATGAATGTAGGGATGAGCGTCTGAAAGAGATTCTGTGACCGATTTGGACTACTGGCGTGTAGCCATCAGCAGCTGAAGCTCGGGTAGGTATGGGCAAACATGACAGAGAAAATGAGCAGGCTTTCGAGCTGCTGTTTAGGTGTCCACGGACACAAGTGTGGGGTGTAGAAGTACAGAACTACCTCTGTTTCGTAGATATGTGGGAGTCGCTCCCCGATGCAGCATGAGAAGACAGGAGGAATGGCCACAATCATCCTCCTATCCCATATAGTCGTCTCCTCACAACGCAGGGTGGAGAAGACAGGTAAATGAGGTGAGCAGTCGAAGCTTCACGATGATCTATATCCGTGCTGGTGGTGGAAATTGACCTATAAGCAACAACCCCCGTTAACCCGTTCTCCGTGCAGCTGCCGCAAGGCGAAACAAGACGGACGAAGGCGGTTAAGAGTAGGAACAACCTGCACACGAAACTGAGCGAAGTTCCTTGCGTTGCTGAGCAGGTCATCGGGGGTAAAGAGACATCAACTTGAAGATACTGGGAACGAAGGAGTGAGGCAAGGGAGTAGGGTAGACGCGCATGCACGTATGATAGACGCGAGGACGTGCTGATGTTATCCGGCGAGGGAGGTAGATTATCGGGTGTTAATGAGTTCGAGTTTGAGTAGTGCGATGCACATGTAAAGTTGACATCTAAATGCTCGAAGACCTGTTGAACACTGATAACATTTCTTCACGTGGACGTCGGGCGTGAATGATTGACGAAAAGTGCTCAAGACGTGACTATCGGCGCTTCCTGGCTAATAGGTCTGTCAGATTTTCGAGATGGAATACGGAATGATCGCATACCGTAGCAACATTATTTAATCAAACTCAATACGGGTTCCAGCTTCCTATGACGATCCGTTGCCAATAACCATCCACAATCACAGACCTGAGTCGTCCACGTCGGGTTCAGGAATACATCTGCTGAGTATCACCAGACACATAAGCTGCATCTATTGTTTCAACCCTAATAGGTCTGAGTTGCTCCGTGGTCCTGTCTACTCGCTTCCGGTCGGGGAAAATGAAGCCGAGAGGTGAGAGGAAAGAATGATTAGAAAAGGGCGTGACGCATCCTCTGAGGGCTGGGCAGTGAGATGCAATACAATGGGGTGAAAATTGGCTCTCAGGCGTATATTGCTGCAGAGCACAGTCAGAATTATAACGAACTGGAGGATTTGACGACTCAAGAATAACTATTCACCGAAAAGTCAATAATTTTAACGCAGGCTTAATCGCAAAAATTCCTGTTATTGTTGAGCAGACGCATTCCGCAAACTTGAAGTTACCCTCCTTTTCTCGGATATGGTGTGGGGTTGAGCGAGATTATTATTTACAACTATTTGTGTGCAGACTTCTTCTATACTCCGAATTCAAACACCGCAACTTACATAACTCACAGTTGTTAACTTTTTCGGATCAACTTTATGTACCAAATCTTGACCAAATCCCTCAACCATTCAGCACTGTGACTGTCTAGAATGGACCAATAAAGAATTCTCTTCAAGCCTTTGCAGCTTCTGCGTAAGCTCTCATCTCAGCATGAAATATCAAACTGGACGCGGAACTCTCAGGACTAATACTACGGCGCTGGCCACTTGCTGGCCACCGGCGCACCGCGTAAACCCTGGGGACGCGTTCGCTGCCTTGTTGGATAACCGTGACCAAGTACAGCCTTTGTGACGAATGACCCTCACCCTGCCGAAGGCATCGCTGCTACAGCCCACCAACGAACTTGTGATCTCTTTTTGGAAGTTCGCATCAGCCCGAGACGTTGTTTATTGGTTTATTCTTACTTTGGCGTTGTGGAACGAATATCAATCACCGAATTTGCAATCTACATGTGACAGAGAACTCCGCAACGACTCTCATTGGTACTTTTGTCGATATATCAGGGCTGTCTAAGCTCTCATCAAGAAAGCGACTCGGAAACGACTCCATCGAATCCGACACTGCTGAGTCATTTTTTCCCAGTTCGGAACGTTGTTGACAAAATTGAACACTCGTGCCAAACTCGTGCTCAGTAACTTGGCGAGGGATAAAATTGTGTACGACCGCCCTCATGCTGAAATTCGTGTCGTTCTTCATCTTAATCTATTGTCTGTCCGTGACGACTTGGTTCTAGTGACTGGGATCTGCAAAAGCTGTCTCTGCTGTACATTGTGAATTGAGTCTTATAACCCCACTTCTCGCGCTAAATGTTGACAAGGCTGTTTTGTGTGGTGTTTCTAGATCTCGATATGCTAGATTGGCTCTTTCTGGATTTGAGGAGAAATTTATTTGTCGAGTACTGAGGAGCTGAGTTCCGATGGCGAAGGTCGTGCAGTGGTTGTTGCTTGATAGATTTCGGGGTTCGACACCGATATTCAAGTTAAGCACTTTTCCACCAGACAAGACTTTACTAACACACCCAACAAATGAACTGCAGAATACGAATCAGACTGTTCCAGGAAAATCGTCGACATGTAGCGTCACGTTTTGGGCATCACCAATGTGCACAGTGCACTATATCGCAATCATGCTACCAACGGAAGCTTACCTACATGGCTGACTCTAGTGTCATCCGCTTAGGTCCTTCATGGCGTTAAAAATATGTTGCTGTCTTGCTGGCAATGCTACAAAACATTGACAAAACCCAAATAAATCATTGACCGATCCAAGATCGATCATCTAAAAATTCTACAGATCGATCATCAGGCAACCACTGTCGTCCGCTCTACAACTTTCAGTCAGCTATAATAGTGATTGAACTCAGTGACAGGTTGGCCGGTAATCAAATTGTAATAGTGTGAACGTTTCCTTGCGCAAAACTTTGGATCCGTACGGGGTAAGATGGTTTACGTAACGAGACCAGCTGCACACTTGGCTTGGCACACATCGAGGTCATCTGCTTTCGACCACATTGCACAATCACTGGCATAACACACAAACACACGGCGTGCTCCATCCACTTCCTTCATCACACGGTCTCGGCACTCATCCCTTTCCTAAGAGGAATCCACCAGGAAGCTCATTGAGGGCCAGGCAGACTTGACGGGCCGGGTCAGCTGAGGGTACTTCAAGTTCCTACTCCAGGAATGCTAGATACGTATTTCTATCGGTTCGCCACCCTAGTCTTCCGCAGACTTTTCTCGCGATTGATACGGTTATTCGTAACGGTTCTGCGGAATGATGATACGTGGATGCAGATGAAATGGCGTGGGGAGGAGAAAGAGGCGTTAATCGGACTTGAACTTGAATCGGTTACCAATACAAATATCATGATGCTCAACTTCCCGTCTTCCACGGTCTGACCCTATCTTCTCTTATCAAGCATATACTGCTACTTAAAGCCATTGGCAAACTGGAATGACGAACAGTACCAGCACGGACGAATTGGCGGAAGAAAAAAGATCTGCGGCCGATCATTCGGAAGAGGTGAAACTTGAAGCGGACGATCTATCAGATCGCTCTATAAAGCGACACGGCGACATTGGGCTCGCCCTCGTAGGAGATGAACGCATTCCACTCACAGATGAAGATGTACGCTGTATTTGTTTTGGACTGTTGGAAACGACTGACCTCGGAGGGTGTTTCTATCAGAGCAGACGCATCTGCCGAAAGACAGACAGAGTCATCCTTGCTATTCTCGTCTGGGTTTACTTCCTTCAGGTATAGGTGAATTATTTCTTTGCATGAAATAAATTTCTCACCATTTTTAGATTCTCGATAAATCTGTGCTAGGATACGTCTCGATCTTCGGCCTTCAAGCAGACACTGGTCTCGTAGGAAATCAATATTCATTCCTTGGCTCCATCGCACCCATCGCACAACTTGCATGGCAACCTTTCTCATCCATCCTCATTGTCAAAGTCCCACATAGGATTCTCATGCCAGCTCTTCTGCTCGGATGGGGTATCGCACAGGGGTCCATGGCTGCCTGCCATAATTACCCGAGTTTGCTTGCTGCTCGTTTCTTCCTCGGTCTCTTCGAAGCCGGCTGCCTCCCGCTCTTCAGCGTCATCACCGCCCAGTGGTACCGTCGTGCCGAACAACCTATTCGCGTCGCAGCATGGTACAGCGCAAACGGAGCAGGAACCATCATCGGTTCAGCACTCTCCTTCGGTCTCGGCCACATCCCCTCCAGCACTCTCCGTTCCTGGCAAATGTATGTCCACACCCACACCCAGCCCCATCATTCCATCTTCAATGTTTTATACCACCAAACTGACCATCCTAAATCAGCATCTTTTTATTTGTCGGACTCGTTACCATCGTAAGTGTCCCCTTCGCATACTGGAAACTCGACAACGACGTCGCCACCGCCCGATTTCTAACAGAACACGAACGAATGCAAGCAGTCGAGCGCCTCCGCGCTAACCAGACCGGCGTTGGCTCCCGCGTACTCAAATGGCCACACGTCCTCGAAGCCGCCATCGAGCCAAAAACCTACCTCTGGATCGGTATGTCCCTCCTCCTCAACGTCGGCGCAGCCGTAACAAACGTATTCGGGCCACTTATCCTCTCTGGAATGGGCTTTAGCAAGTACACTACGTCCTTGCTCAACATGCCCTTCGGTGCAGTCCAAATGATCATCATCTTCCTCGCATCCTATGCCGCCCAAAAATCGCGTCTTAAGTTCCCTATCCTCATCGCGCTTGTTCTCCCGGTTGTAGCGGGACTCGCAATGTTATACACCCTTCCACGCACCCATGCAAACCAGGCTGCGTTGCTCACAGCGTACTACCTCCTTGCCTTCCTGTACGGCGGCAACCCACTCATCGTCTCCTGGATCGTTGGTAACACAGCGGGCACCACGAAGAAATCAGTCATCATGTCGGTCTACAATGCCGGCGCCTCAGCTGGCAACATCATTGGCCCACTACTCTTTAACTCCGCGGACGCACCAGCTTATCTTCCCGGCTTACGCGCCGTCCTAGCGATATTCGTGGCACTCGTGGTAGTCGTATTGATCCAGGCTGTGAATCTACTAGTGTTAAATAAGCTGCATGCCAAGACCCGGGTAGCGCATGGGAAGAGAGCGGTTTTCCATGACCGAAGTATGGATGAGAACTATGGGGAGAGTGAGGAGGAACTCAGGGTGGAAGGGCAAGCAAGAATTGGGGATAATGCGTTTTTGGACCTGACAGATAGGAAGAACGATGAATTTCTGTACATTTATTAACGAGCTTTGATCTGGTTGACAAATGGTTGAGGCAGTTCAGTTTATTCTGTATATGTTATTTGAGCTTCAATCATGCGCTCGAAAATACTTGGGAGTGTTTCGTCGAGCGAAAACTCACCCAACCTGGATTTTGTTCAGGCTTTGTAACTCGTAAAATTGACGTCTTTAGAAGCAGAGCATCTGCTCGCACTCTCTTCACCATAGTCACCGATTCCAATAGCCTGCCGAATCGTGCAACACTGAGCAAGGTTTTGGGCTTATCTTTTCCTGCCAGTGGCGGCAGCTCCCTTTGGGGGCTTGACTATTTCTCTAGTGGTAATACAAGTACATAGTAGCGCACTGCGGCTTCGTAATCGTTCTAGGATAATTTCTCCATTACCGGCCAGTGTCTGAGGTTAAGATACGGGCAAGCTCTGTTATATTCAAGATTTTTGGGATACCAAGAAAAATCATAACCACAATATAACATCTTCCGGCTCATCTGTTTCCTTGTCCCACAGGCGCAATCTAGCCAGGAGAGTCTCCTATGTCTTGGAGGTAGTGTTTTAAAGCAAATTAAGTTGGAATGCCATACAAGTACAGGATCATCGTCTCACCCAAACAAAAGCCGGCTAATAAATATACAAAAATTCATCATTCTTCCGATCCGTTAGATCCAAAAACGCATTATCCCCCAGTCTTGTTTCCCCCTCCATCTCAAAATCCACACGACTCTTCCCATAATGCTTATCCATACTCTGGTCATGAAAAACCGCCCTCTTACCATTCGCGAGGCGCGTCTTCGCCTGTAGCCTATTCAGCAACAGCAGATTTGCGGCCTGGATTAGCACAACAAACACAAGTGTCACGAATATTGCTAGGGCAGCACGTAATCCTGGGTGATACAACGGAGCATCCCTGGAGTTGAAAAGTAATGGGCCGATGATGTTGCCAGCCGAGGCCCCAGCGTTGTAAAAGGACATTATGACTGATTTCTTCGTCGTGCCTGCTGTGTTACCGACTATCCAAGAGACAACGACTGGGATGCCACCGTACAAGAAAGCGAGAAAGTAGTACGCCGTGAGCAATGCACCCTGGTTCGAGTGAGTTCGTGGGAGGACATATAGCATGGCGAGTCCTGCCACAACAGGAAGGACAAGCGCAACTAGAATCGGGAATTTCAGGCGTGATGTCTGGGTAGCGTAGCAGGCTAGAACGATGACGATCATTTGGACTGCACCAAACGGCATATTGAGCAGCGAAGTGATGTACCTGTCGAATCCAAAGCCGGAGAGAATGAGTGGCCCGAAAATGGCGGTGACAGAGGCGCCGACGTTGAGCAGGAGAGAAATGCCGACCCAGAGGTAGGTTTTTGGCTCAATGGCGGCTTCGAGGACGTGAGGCCATTTGAGTTCGCGGGAGCCAACGCCGGTCTGGTTAGCGCGGAGGCGCTCGACTGCTTGAATTCGTTCGTGTTCTGTCAGAAATCGGGCGGTGGCGACGTCATTGTCAAGTTTCCAATATATGAAGGGGGCACTGATAGCGGTGACGACTCCGACAAAGAGGAAGATGCTGGTGGCAGGTAAGTTGCTGTAAATTGTGGGAGAAGATGTCGACGTACATCTGCCACGAGCGTAGAACTGGAGAAGGAATGTGACCCAGACCAAAAGAAAGTGCCGAACCGATGATAGTTGCGGCTCCGTTTGTGCTAAACCAGGCTGCAACGCGCATAGGCTGCTCAGCACGACGATACCACTGGGCAGTGATGATGCTGAAAAGCGGGAGACAGCCAGCCTCGAAGAGACCAAGAAAGAAACGAGCAGCAAGCAAGCTCGAGTAGTTATGGCATGCAGCCATTGAAGCCTGTGCGATACCCCATCCGAGAAGCAGAGCTGGCATGAGAATCCTATGTGGGACTTTGACGATGAGGATGGATGAAAATGGCTGCCATGCTAATTGTGCGATAGGTGCGATGGAGCCAAGGAATGAATATTGATTTCCTACGAGACCAGTGTCTGATTGAAGGCCGAAGATTGAGACGTATCCCAGGACTGATTTGTCGAGAATCTAAACATGGTTAGGCACTTGATTCATGCGAGGAATAGAGTATGTATACCTGCAGGAAGTAAACCCAGACGAGAATAGTAAGGATAACTTTGTCTGTCTTTCGGCAGATGCGTCTGCTCTGTTGGGGTAAACGATCAATTATTTTTAATAAGCAAAGAAGAAATCCAGCATACCTCTTCATCTGTGAGTGGGATACGTTTGTCTCCTATAAGGGCAAGGCCGAGATCTCCATGTAGCTCTATGATATGATCTTGACTCCCCGCTTTCACCTCGCCCGAGAGATCGCCAATTGTCTTTTCTACTAATCCATTCGCGTTTGGACCGACGACCATTTCATACCTTGCTCTAGAAACGTATGCTTGGACTTGGAGGAAAGGGGAATGGCAGACGGCCGGCGAAGTTGAAGATAAGCATATCTGTGGTTGTTCCTGATTATCGGCCTTCCAGGCTTCCACATCCCCACGCTACCCAGAACATGATTTCCTCGCGCTAGATGAACAACCGGTAGCCACTGGCAGCCTGTGAACTGATCGACGTGTCATCGTAAGTACCGGTCAAGGGTTAAGGTTCCTCTAGATCTGAAATTGAGAATCCAGTGATTCTACTGAATGGAAAAAAAAAATTAATGTAACGGTACATAGACCGTGTGATGAACGCTTGTTTGCTTGTGGACGACGGCAGCTGACTATTGAGCCTGAGAGTAGCTGCTGATAGGCTGATCATAAACATAAATGCTTATTCACCTCAGTTTATGACACGGTTATGTACTGTTGCCTCGAGA
Source organism: Tricholoma sp. MG99 (assembly GCA_003521275.1). Classification (NCBI taxonomy): domain Eukaryota; kingdom Fungi; phylum Basidiomycota; class Agaricomycetes; order Agaricales; family Tricholomataceae; genus Tricholoma; species Tricholoma sp. MG99. The sequence continues at coordinate 9,379 of QOVE01016630.1, forward strand.
CTTGAATATGTTCGTTTTGTGTCCTACTCCATAGTGAGCGTTTTGAAGAAGTACTTAGATAAGAATCATAAGATGTGGAAGAGTCAACAAGCTGGGATTAAATTCTGTAACCGCTTTCACCGGACCGGTTGGCATGGGATGTCACATGTCACACGTCACATGTGACGTATTCACTGGCAATTACAACACAACATGGACGGAACACCAACAAGTCTGTTCGAGTCGTACGAACAAGATTTCCGACATATCATCCAGAGCATAAGCGATAAGCTAGAAGGAAGCGGGAAAGACCAACGAGGAGGTAGCTAAAACATATATCCACATATATAGCTTTACGTTGACCTCTCGGACAGAACAACGCAAGGCGGCGCTGAGGAAGGTCGAGCTTGAGCTTGACGAAGCCGACGATATTGTTAGTTCCCATATTTTTCACATTTGGTTCCACTAAATGATGAAACGAAACAGGTATCCCAACTCGAAGTTGAGATTCAAGGAATTCCGCAGTCAGTCAAGGCCCCTTACCTCACACGGCTTCGACAAGCCAAATCTGATCTTACCAAGTACAAGAAGCTTTCAAAAGACCTACATGCACGTGTCAACCTTCTTGGCGGGCCCAAAGTAGGAACATCATTCCGCTCCGACAATCCGTACGAAGATGAGCGCTCAGACCGTGAGAGGCTTTTGGCTGGAACAGAGACATTGAGCGAAGGAAGCCAGAGATTGGGGAATACGCATCGTATTGCGCTAGAAGCTGAGGATATGGGCGTGGAAATTTTGAGAAGCTTGAGAAGTCAGAGGGAAACCATCGAGAACACGAGGGATACGGTGAGTTTTGCAGTTGGTTGTGTTTTTTTATGTGTATGCTAAGATCACGGTGGTTCCAGCTACAAACTGCAGATTCGAATATTGATCGTGCGGATAGCACCGTCAAGAAGATGATTCGACAGTGCGTTTGTTACACATTTAAGCTTCTCGTTCTTTTCTTAGTATTCTTTCTCCTCGTCACACAGGATGTATAAGCAGCGCGTCATGCTCAGTGCCATCGGTGTCTTCTTCGCGGTTCTAATCCTCACGATCCTGTATTTCAAACTTGTCCGTCGTTAATCAGGTCCGTATGCCCTTCATTATTTTGAAGCACCTGCTGACAATTTCTCCATAGGAAGGATGGGTTGTTTACTTACAGATAGTC